>PVKA01003883.1:0-17099 GCA_004027165.1 Ctenomys sociabilis
GTACAGGGTCTACAGGGGCTCATGATAAAGCTCGCACTCATAGTGATCCTCCTGTTTTCAGCTTCCCGAGTGCTGAGATTACAGCAGTGCCCCGCTACCCCCAGTCTCAGCTGCTGTCTCAGCACACTCCAGGGGAGAGGCTGATACCGCATGCTGGGGAGGGGATCAAACCCCAGCCCTGCACCTACCTAAGCAGGTGCTTTAGTCCACTGAGCTATCTGGCCAGCCCTCTGACTTCTACTTATCATAAACTACTGCAGCATAAAAAACAATTGCATTAACTTGGAACCATCCAGAATCACAGTAGCAGTTTTTATTTCTTTTACTGTGTGCTCAGAATATTGGGAATTAGAGACCCTTGTCTCTAATTTCATTGGCTTAATGAAACACAATAATGGCAGCTAACTGCCTTTTTCAACAGAGCAAAGAGGAGTTTGTTTTTATCTTTACTTTCCTTTTTTCTTTTTTGATAATCCTTTCTTATATGATCCTAACATTTAGTTTGATTTTGTTCAAAGAAAGTTTGCAAAGCAGAGGTCAGTAAGTGAGTTTTATAAGAATTAGGGCTGAGACTCATCGTTTACCTGGAGGCCTGGTCTTTGACTGCTACACCTCCAGCCAGAGCTATACGGTGTTCTCATCTTTTGAACCTTATGCTCACCAGGCAGGTGCTTATACCACTGAGCTATATCCCTGGCCATGAGAAAGTTCTATAGGGCAAAATCACAAGGTGGGCACAAAATCACAAGGAAGGTGTAACATGGGTCAGAGCGATGATCGACAGGTAAGATTACAAGTACAGCCGCTTAGTTGAGGGAGGAGGCAAGGGTTAGTTGAGGGAGGAAGCAGGGGTTAGTTGAAGGAGGAGGCAGGGGTTGAATTTTAGCAGACCCTGAAGGCGAGTTGAAACCTCCAGTTGCTCCACCAGTTTGAATATCAATTGTGTCAGATGTTCCCTATCACAGGAGCGCACACAGGAGCGCACGCAGGGATTCTTTCCCTCTTTCCTCAGCGCATCACCCTGGGGGGCATCCAAAAAGTCCTTGGCATCAGAGAGACAGGCAGAAGAGCCAGAAATGTTCGCTGTATTTTGGATTTTCTGACTTAGATTCATCAAATAGAAAAGACCAATAAGGGGACGTTGTTTAACCTTGTGGGGGTTTCTTTCATGCTTTGTTGTCACTGTTGTTTCCAAACCCAGGGCCTTTGTGCTGAGCTGCATCTCTAGTCCTTGTTTTGTTTTGAGATGGGATCCTGCTAGGTTGCCCAGACTGGGCTCAAATCTGCAAGTCTCCTGCCTCATCTTGCAGGAAGCTTGTCATTGCTGGTGTGCACCACCACACGCAGCCTATCCTGATTTTTTCTGTATGAACTAAATAGCTGCTGAGATAATTTTCTCTTTATCACACACAGCTAAGTTAGGTAGAAATATTAAAGGCAGTCAAGGACTGACCCTCAAAGGGTGTCAGTGCAAAAGATGAGAACACTGTATAGCTCTGGCTGGAGGTGTAGCAGTCAAAGACCAGGCCTCCAGGTAAATGCTCAGGCCCCACAGCTCCCTGAGGGATTGGCCATAACTCGAAGATGATACTGTTATTGGAATCACATGGTCCAATGAAGTCTAAGTAGACATCAAGGCACCCAGGTGAATGCCCAGGACCACTGGAACTATCCTCCTAACATTGTCCCTGTTCTTTCCGTGCTATGTGACCTGCTTCCCCACTGGACCAATAATACCTAAGCAGCTGCACTTGTAATCTTATCGGTTGATCATCACTCTGACCCATGTTACACCTTCCTTGTGATTTTGTGCCCACCTTTTTTTTTTTTTTTTTTTTTTTTTTTTTGCAGAACCAGGGATTGAACTCAGGCCCTTGTGCTTGCCAGGAAAGCACTTATTCCACTGAGCCATCTCCCCAGCCCCATGTGCCCACCTTATGATTTTGCTCTATAGAACTTTCTCAGGGCCAGGGGTATAGCTCAGTGGTATAAGCGCCTGCCCGATGAGCATAAGGTTCCAAGTTGGATTGTGAGTACTGAAAAAACATAGCAAAACAAGCTTTCTTGAAGTGGATGGTGGCAAGCCACTTTCAGGTCCTCTCTTTCCTCTCAGGAGCTACCTCTCTCCATAAATCTTTCTTACTCCTACTCTTGTTCCTGAGAATTCGTTCTTCGATTTTTGGGGAACATAAACCTGGTGTATCTGACATCTAGCAGCTTGGGAGTTATATTTTTGCCTTAGATCACCTTCACAGAAGCCCCCAACATATTCTACCCAATTCGTATAGGCCTGAAGTGTTCCATACCAGAATATGAGGTTTGAGTTAAACTCAGTGCCGACACATAGAGAGCTCCAAGGCATCAACCAGGCAGAGAACATGAGTGGAGCAAGGTGTCCCGCCCAGCTTCCCTTGCTGAGCCATTTGGCGGAACCAGGGATTGAACTCAGGCCCTTGTGCTTTCCAGGGCAACACTTATTCCACTGAGCCTTCTCTCCGGCCCCGCATTCTTTAGAACTATTTATTTCATTTTTTAGGGAAGGGTCTACAGGGTGTTCAGGGTCTCACTACTAGATCAGACTCATAGTGATCGACCTATTTACAGCCTCTCAAGAGCTGGGATTACAGGTGTGCGCCACCACGTCCACTGCAGGCCTAGGGATTGAACCCCTGGCCTCTGTGCCTGCTTGCAGGCGCTTTAATCCGCTGAGCCATTTGGCTGGCCCTTCTTTAGAATTTTTGCATTAGGTGACGCGCAAGGCCATCTGGGAGCCCAGCTCCTTGAGGACAATCTCTTCCTGATGTGCAGAGCTACTCTGGGGCCGGCAGAGTGGAGGACACACTAGGAACACCAGCAGCCGCTGAGTGGAATCCAGAGAGGGGCAGAGCACAGGCCAGTTCCTCCCGCGGCAGCAACAGAGACAGCAGGAAGTCCTGTGCTCCTG
Organism: Ctenomys sociabilis; assembly: GCA_004027165.1. Classification (NCBI taxonomy): domain Eukaryota; kingdom Metazoa; phylum Chordata; class Mammalia; order Rodentia; family Ctenomyidae; genus Ctenomys; species Ctenomys sociabilis. Next base: position 2,945 of record PVKA01003883.1, read on the forward strand.
AAGCCGGCCACTAGGAGGTGCCTTAGGCTTGCTGCGTCCTCCCGGAGGAAGTGAAAATGGCCATCTCGTTCCAGTAAGTGCTTCCTTCTGCATCTTCCTTGTTCCTGGCCCTAGGAAAAATACTCCCACCTCGCCTGAGCCCACACACCATCCTGCCCGAGGCAAGAGGAAATTCTCCATTCTCCCCAGATGCCAGTAGCCATTCCTGGATTCTAGCTAGCTGTGAACCTGCAGACCCAACCCAAATCCATGCCCAGTAGGCAAATATGTACTAAACTTGGTTTCCAGTAGTGTATTTCAAAATGGTGATTGACTTTGCCTTAAGTCACTGTTATTTCAAGGTGGTAGAAACCTGTATCTACTCTGCTGCTGAGAGGCCGGTGTCTGGCAGGTGGGTAGACTGATGCCAGAATGCCTCATCGCACAGCGCCGTCCTCCAAGCTCCGGCCTGCACACCGGCACACACCCCAGCCTCCCACACGTTCCCACGCTGCCTGTGTACAGACTGAGAAGACGATGCCTGTTCTCAGACTGGCTGCACGGGGAGCCTGACTTCTCGATTTCCTCCCTGGTGATTTCCCGACTTGGCTTCTGTAAGAAGCAGATCTGCTTTTGTCCCAGAGGAGGCCAAATGTCATAATAGAGAAAAAGGCTGCTAGCAACGAGGGAACCCTAATGAAAGAGTAGGGGAAAAGTTGGATCTAGGATTCTGATCGGATCGTTTTTACCAGAATGGAGAGAGAAAGGGGAAGAAGGTTTTGGTTGGTTGTCGCTTTCTTGTTTCTGCAAGGCTGACTCACGCACATACCTAGGAAGCGTCTTGTCTCAGGGCCTCCCAAGCCTTCCCGGATTCTGCCTCCACCCCCGGGATCCCCTCACTGCTAGCTAGTTCAGGAAGTCAGTGCGGTTCTCATCCTGTAGTGTCACCTAGCAACTCGATGTTCATAAATAGGTGCAATCGTCTCTTCTCCAAAAATGGCTAAAATTTCTTTTAAAGAGATCGGGAAAAACGCTTAGCTCTTTCACAGCTAGTGTGAAATATTTCCTTGTCCCAGGCCTCCTATTCCCAGCCTTCTTCTTCCTCTGTTCAGCTTGACCTCCTAGCATGTTTATTGTTTATGCTTTGCCCTTTTCCCAATGCACAATTCCCTTCTCACATAACAGCTGTTCATGTAAAAGCCTCCCAGTACTTTTGCAAACTTCATTCAGCTCAGAAAGAACTTAAAAGCTAAAAAACATTCCTACTTAATTCTTATCCTTTGCACTTTAGAAACAACCAAAATAAAAGTCACAGAATACTAAGGTTCAAAAAGAAATACCCTAGAAGATGTATTCTTGTGTGAAAAGTTTAAGTCTGGGACAAAAAGAGTGTCATTAAATAGACCAATACCTAACAAATCTATTTTATTTTTGGTACCAGGAATTGAATACCTAACAAATCTTAAATGTAAATCCAACATACACTTTGGGGGTATACTCTGTAATTTAGATACTGACCTAGGCAATGATACAAAGATTAATAAGGTTATGCTATTGAGGGAGTAGAAATGTTAGGAAATTCTCACTGTAGACTAAACTACTCAGAACAAGCTCTGGTCTTCTAATTATCAACGTCACTATTTCAGATGGAGAGTCACAGAGCAACCTCTGTACAAAACTGCAAAGGACTCAGACAACCATATCTTATAGTAGAATTGAGTCTTGGCTTGAACAGGGAAGTGCATCCTGGCGCCATGTACTACGGGAAGAGAGATGGAGGGTCCAGCACACACAGGAGCCTCATTTCAGCTGGAGTGAATTTGAATGTGCTCCGCAGATGTCCATATTATGTAGGGTCAGTCAGAAACAGAGGTGGACTCCAACCAGATAACCGATGAGAATAAAGTGAAGAGGGCCCTGTAAGTGCATGGGCCAGGGACAGGGGGCGGTGAGCTCAGGAGACAAACCGCAGCCCAGAACAGGCACCGCCTCCAGCTGTTAGGGACGGTAGGGAGAAGGATGATAGCAGCTGTCACCCCGGGGAGAGATGGTCCAGCAGAGGATAACATCTAAGCCATGGTGAATAGGTGGAGAGGAAGACAGGGAAGGCAAATCCTGCCTTCCCATCCATTGCCACAAGACATACCCACCTGGCAGTCAGGGGACCAGAGTGCTTGGAGGATGTGGCACACACACACCGGGAACAGGGAGGAGAAGGACAGGAGCGAGTCTGGAGGGGAAAATAGAAAACAGCCAGTGTCACACCCAATGGAGATGTTAAAAACGGGTTTTGGTTATGTAAGACTCAAAGTCAAGGAAGAGGTCAAAGCTGCAGATTGACATTTGGGAATGGTAATTAAATCCATGTTTCCAATGACATCACTCTGAAAAGATAAAAGAGCTGAGGCCCAGGCCCTGGGGTATAAAGTAGCAGCTTGGTGGAGACAGAGGAGCTAGCAAGCATCTGAGAAGGAGCAGCTGTGTCTTCAAGCCCAGGAAGCAGCATCTCTGGAGAGCAAAGATTTCAATGAAGAAGAAGGGGCTGGTCTGTTGTCCTGAAGGAAGCTTAGAGGCTGAGCAGGGGAGGGAAGACTTCCTACATAATACCAAATGTAACCATATGCTTATAGGTGAAAGCAAATGTAACAAATGCAACCCTATGCTTACAGGTGAAATTGAGGCCACGCCCATGATTCTTCTGGTCACTCGCAGATAATTACTTGAATGATTCTATAGCTACATGAACTTTGTCCCTCCCTGTCTTTGGAACTGAGCATGCCTTCAGAGCTCCGAGAGCATGAGAGATCCTCTGTCCTAGCGTGGTCTCCGGGCAGACAGGCCAACGTGCAAAAACAGCTCCAGGGGAAGGGAGCTTACTCTTTTTATTCTTCTCTAGCATATCCCATTTCCTCTCTCAGTGCTCTCTTCCTATCTGACTTATCTCAGTACCAGATAGTACAGAGTCTTGTTGCCTTTGGGGTGGTTCTTGCTACAAAGAAAGACAGATCTGATAACTTGTGGTGCTCTGATCTTAGGGCACTTATGCCTCCAGGAGAACCAAAGGAAGAGAGTAATGTTTAGCACTATTTATTGCTTTCACAATATTTATTGTGCTCCTAGTCTGCTAGGTGCTGGGAGAATCAAGTGATGAAAAAAAAAAAAGTACTGGGCATCATGGGAATTGGAGTTGGTGACTTCTGAGCCAGTTGTGCCAATGTGTGCCAAGGGCTTATACAAGACTGTCAGGCGGCACAGCTGTTAGCAGTCCAGAAAGGCTTTGTTGGGGAAACGATGCTGGGGCAGCTTGACAGGTGAGTACAAGCTGGTCAGGAGGGATTATGTGGTGGCAGCTAAGAGGTGGGATTGTACGAGCAGAGGCCCTGTGGTGGGATGGAGAATGGGTGGGAAGACCCAAAGGCCAGTGTAACAGAAGCCCAAAGGACCCAGGGAGCAGGGTAGTCCACGGGCAGGCCCTTGCAGTATCACGCATGTGTATTCCTGGTACATCATCAAAAGGACTACGCCCTTTCCCTGGGTCCAATGAGAAGCCATAGAAGAACTGGAGGGCGAGGAAAGGGTGGCGGGTGGTAAGGTGGGTGCCTACTGGTGCGTGTGGAACAGACTAATGCAAAATCCAGGCTAGAGCTGAGGGTGACAGTGCTAGGTGTGTGCCTCGGGAGTGGGAACGCAGCGGAGGGTGGGTCCTGAAGGTCCCTGGGCTCTGCCTTGTAGACTTTTTAGCCGGTGATGGATGGTGACGACAACCAGTGATTCACAGAGCACGAAACGGCTGGATGTTACTAATGCGAGGGACTTTCTGTTTTTTATGCGGCCCCTCCATAGAGCCTATTGTGAGGACTTTGTCTTCTGTGGGCTACCAGTACTACAGAAGTCATCACCGGTTTTATGAAGCAGGTAGGAAGTTACAGACTATAGTGTTGTTTTGCTCTTCATAATGGGCAGGACTTTGCATAAAACGTACAAGGCCATGTGGCATTTTATTTGTCCTCACTAGAATTTAATCGCTCTCTTCACCCATCTTTATTTAAACACTGATACATTCACAATCTCCGTCTTATTGTGATGTGTATTTCCGGTACATCATCAAAAGCCTGCAGCTGCTAAATTCCTTATGAAATCTTACCCTCTCTGAGGTTTAAGGGAACATCAGTTCTTGGTTACTAGCAAACCGTTTACTCTTCTGAGACCTGAGGAGCTCGCTGGAGGAAGAGCTGTGACTGCAGTCAGACAGAACCAGTGCATATGCTGTACTCTCATAGAGGCTTTTGTTGTTTTGGTTCATTGTGTTTTTTGAGTCAAGGTCTCACTATGTAATTCAGACTGGCCTTAAATTCACTGTGTAGCCTGGGCTGGCCTTGAATTTGCAGTGATCCTCCTGCCTCAGCCTCCCAAGAGCGGGGAATATAAGCATGCATCACCATGCCTGGCCTCATAGTGTTTTTAAAAAATGAATGGAAAGTTTTGTTCTCCCCCAAGGTCACTCAGTGTGTTCCTGTTGTGCTCATGACAACGCAGCTCTGCTGACAAGCAGACTTCAGGACTCGGCAAACTGCCTGTTTTTCAACGCAGTGTGGGCAGTAGCGGCACATACGAGGCCCTGCTTCAACCCCACTAAAAGATACAGAACAGATCCTTTAGCCTCAAGGAAGGGATGAGGGCTGAAACCAACACCGCAGACTTCAGGCACAGAACTCAACCTCAACGTTCCTAAGATCACAGTGCTCTTCAAGATATATTTTTATGACTCTGAAAACTTCTAGCTTATCCTTGCTATTTATTTTAATTTGTTCTGGAGAAAAAAAAACCTAGAGGTGAGTAATGATTGATGCCCATTTCAATAGGACTTGCCCCCAACTCCAATCTTCTCCCTTGTTGCCGGGAGTCCCTTGGTCTCCGTCATCTGTTTAGCTAAAGTCCCCAAGTCCTCTGCAGCATGCAGCTTTGTGAAAATGCCAGGGAGGCAACACAGACGTGGACAGGACATCTCCCCCTCCTCAAGCCCAGCAGGGCTCTGAGACTGGTAAGCGTATACCACCACAGAAAGATACGTGCTCACTGGCAGGTAAATAAATCCTAGAAGAGGCCCTAGGAGACACTGCCAAGAAGCAAAGGAGATGCCTTTACAAAGCAGACATCATTTGAGTGACCTCTGGAAGAGCACCTGTCACTCGATAGGCATCCCACAGCATCCCAAGCAGGGGGAATGGTGTAGGTAAAGGATACAAGAATACAGAATTGCAGAGTCAGGTGACAGCAGGACATTAGAGACCAGGTGACAATCCTAGGTCGTGCTAAAGAATGAAAGCGGCTGCACACTTGTAAACCCGGCACTCTTGGAAGCTGAGGTTGAAGGGTCACAAATTTAAGCCCAGCCTGGACATCTCAGTGATTTAGTAAGACCTTTTGCAAAATATTTTTTACAAGGCCAGGATATAGATCAGTACATAAGTCTTAGGTTCAATCCCCAGTATTATATTTAAAAAAAAAAAAAGAATGTACGTAACCTACACATTGCATTCTATTTATGCTTAACGCCTTTGTGCCAGCATAATCTCATTTTGCTACTGCCTTGCTAAGAACAAATAACTCCAAAATCTCAGTGGTTTGCAACAACAAAGATTATTTGTCATGCATCTCACAGGCCAGTGATGACTCTGGCGAGGCACACCAGCTGCTCCACAGCTCCAGGCACTCTGGGTGGCAGGTGGGCTGGATGCCAGCAGGCCCCGGTCTGCTCACACTGGAACCAGGCTGAGAGCAAGGACTCTTGGAATCCTTCAGGCAACATCCTGAAACATAGCTGCTTTGAAGGCACAGCCACTGCCATGCTCAGTGGCTTAAGCAAGCCATGCAGCAAGGTCAAACAGGAGAAAAGGGAGCCAGGAGCAGGCTGGGGATGTAACTGCTCTTTGAGAGGAAGATACAGAAGGTTGGATGTGGAAGTGTACTACACACAACCGAGGGGCGGGGAAAAAGCTGTGGTGCTAGCCCGGATGTAGAGTACGTGGCATTCCGGTTACATGTGGCACTGGTCTCCCTGGAGTACAGCAGCGTAGGGCAACAAGAACCAACATTTCATCACTCTTGTGGTTTCTGTGGGTCTGGAATTCAGGAGGGGCTGAGGTGGGTTTGGGGAGCTATACTTACAAGGAGGGATGGGAAAATAAGATGAGTATTTACTTTTTTTGACAGAAAAAAAAGATTGCTGTTAATCTCACTCCGTATTCCCTCTGGCTTCAAAAAGACTTATCCCATCACCTTTGCCACTTTCTGAAGCAGTTCTAGAAGTCCCTCTCTCATGAGGGTCTATAGTTGAGCTGTTATGGGTATCACAATGTTGTGAATCCATTAAGAACTATTTACTTTTGATTTGGGGGAGAAGTCAAAAGTCATCCAGTACCAGAACTGGCGAATAAGGTGAATGGTGACACACCATAGTATTTGGTTGATCAACAGGAGATGACTATAAAGTACAATAAATATTTGAATTAAAAAAATTATTATAGTAAAAGACATATTGCCAGCAATCACCCTCAAAATTGTCAAGCTACTTCCTCTGACTTCTAGAATGCTTTTTCTATTGTGCTTGGCCATCACTTTCACTCACTGAACGTTCTGATTATCCCTTGTAAGCTTGTACTGACTTTGCACTGGGGTTGAGGTGTCTAGGGCAGGGACAGCTCATTCTTGGGGAATCTTGGGGCTCCCTACAACAGCTAATTGAACATTCTTAGGACACAGTGACCCCTAGACACTCAGACTGCTTCTTTGACGGCTGCAGGCCTTAAAGCCAGGGCTCCTGGACACACGGCAGAAGCTGCTTCACCTTGTGGCCTCCAGAATGACCTGTCTCTTCAGTGGTGATCAAGAGCAGGAACTGACGCTTCCCGGCCAAGCTTGTTCGTGTTTTGGTTTGGTGGGTTCTGTAGATGCTGACAGCCACTCACAACTATTTAACTTGCCATGGAGGTACAAAAAGGCACCCACAGTCAATGCAAGAAAGTACAGCTGTGTTCCAAGACCAGGGAGTTTCAGACAAGGGAATTTGAACTCCACATCTTTTTCACATCACAAAATAGTCTTTCCATTATGTTTTCGGCCACTGAAATATTTAAAAACCATTCTTACCTCATAGGCTAAGTACAGGCAACAGGCCAGGCTTGATGCACAGGCTGTTGTTTCAATCCTGCTTTCCTGGAAAGACAGCAACCTGGGCTTATCTCTGTGCAATTTGTTTATTTGGTTTTCCAATTTATGTATTTGGTACAGGGGCTCACTACACTTCTCAGATTCATAGTGATCCTTCTGCTTCACCCACCTCAGGGCTGGGATTACAGGTGTGTGCCACCATGCCCAGTTTCAGTGGTCAGCTCAGTGGGCCTGCGATAGGCTGGCACAGCAGATGGTACCTGGGATCAAACCAGGGTCCTTGCACTTACCAAGCAGGCACTTAGACCACTGAGCTATCTTCCAGCCCTCTCTGAGCGATTTGAAACAGATTTTGCCCTCATGGGCCGGAAATGCTGAAGGTGGGGATTACCTGCATCTGGTTGGAGGCTGAGGGCCTCAAAGCCAATGTGATTTCCCTAGAAGGGTGAAGCCAGTGGGAAGTAAGATCCTGGGAGGGAACCTTCAGGATTCCAGTGTTCTAGGTGTTGGCTAGAAATGAGGGGCCAAGGAAGAAGGGCTGGAGAAGAACAGCAGTCCAGATTTCTTTCTTTTTTTTATTTCTGATCTCTTCTTCCTACACTGTCTTTGTATCCTCCAACCTCAGCCTCCAGCCCCACACTGTGTCCAAAGTTATGGCTAGATAAGGAGTTACATAACACCTGCAATTCAGAGGAGACTCTCTTCACTCTCCCTTCAGGCCATTTATTTATACAAAAAGTACAGCAGCATTATTTGTGAAATCTTACGTTAAATACTAGGTGGCATTATTACTTGTTAGAGATTTTTTGAAACAGTTCTGGTATAATTGACATAATCCATGATCATTTGCCAAAAGGAGAAAGAGCCTACACATTAGTTGCCTTGTTTATTTTTCTCTCTTTTTTTTTTTTTTTTTTTTTTTAGACAGGGTCTCACTATGCAGTTCAGGCTGGCCTTAAGCTCACTTTGTAGCTCAGGCTGGTCTCGAACTCACAACAATCCTCCTGCCTCAGCCTCCCGAGTGCTGGGATTACAGGCCTGCGCCACCACGCCCGGCACCTTGGTTTTTTTTTTTTTTTTTTTGATTTCTGTATTTTTTTGGTTGAACTGCTTTTCAGGAGAGATTTATGTTTTGTTTTTGGTGCCAAGGACCGAACTCAGGGCTTCCAGCTTGCTAGGCAAGCATTCTACGGCTGAGCCAAATCCCCAGCCCCGAACCTACACATTAAACACTACAAATAAGTATTTGCAAACATCACTACTTGTTTGTTACTGAGAAAGAAAGCTTCTCTAGAATAGACATTGAATAGATCTTTAGGCCAGTCTGAAATTTGATGAACTGTTTTCTCTACCCCTTTAGTTGTTTAAAATTCTGGTCATAATTTCTTCAGAGTAAGGACTTTAATAATACTGGATAAGTAATTTAAATAATGAACTTACTTTATATCCAGAGTTGGGAATGGGAAATGATAGTTTCTCAGCCTACAAAAGGTCTGTGCAGAATAGGCAGTAATATCTGATGGACAAGTGACTTAGATGTGTATACAGGTGATCATGTAATTTGAGGCCAGGATAAAAGTGATGAAGTAGCCGGCAGGAGAGACAGCTCAGTCGTATAAGCGCCTGTCTGACAAGGGCAAGGACCCAGTTGAATCTCTGGTATTGCAGGTCGTTTCGACCCCAGAACACTGGGTGCCCTGCAGCAGCTGCCAAAATGGGTCATGGTGGCACACGCGTGTAATCTCAGCTCTGGGGAGGCTGAGACAGGACGATCACTATGAGTCTGAGCTGTGTAGTGAGACCCTGTACCAAACCAATCAACCAATCAATCAATCATTACTTTTTTTTCCCAATGACAGAAGCATCATACTGTTGCAGTGCAGCTCACAAGAAGCAGGGTGAAAGCAGTCTAATTCTGGGACACGTTCTCAGCAGATTTCTAAATATGACAAGAATGCCGCGTGCTGGCGGTTGGTTTATCTGGACTATAGTTTCCACATGGATTTCCACTATAGCCTATCATCATTTATTCAGCAAATACTCAATGAAATTCTAAGCAGAGATGCCAATTTAAACGAAGAGAACCCTGTGGGACTAGAGAATAACATTTAGCACTTGATCCCTATCCAAAGGAATATTGTAGTTTTCAAAGAAGGTTTGATATGTACATGGAAGGGCAGCCTCATTTTCCAGCCTTGTTTCTCTCACTAACTTCTCTGCCCACCAAACTGTCATTTCAGACACTGGTTTGTTTGTCATGAGGATAGCCAGGTGCCAGGAGGTTGATATCTTTTCAGAAATGACCTTAATGAGCTCTTTGTTGTTCTTTTGTTTCTTAATGCAGTTATGTCCTATGAGAATTCCCAGTCTAATACTATAAGAGCTTATCTTCTTTGTGCACAGGGGAATGCTTTATGAATGATAGGTGTTGCTATGTTAAAGGCTATTTTAGTGTTTACAGTGCATCAGCCTACTGTCATGTAAATGTATCATGAAGCTTGTCGTTGAGCTAAGAACCTAAAGTTCTAATTCTTCCTCTTAGCCTATGTTCTACTGAATACATGTATTTACTATATATTCTACAAATCATTCTGTATTGCTTTTAAATTGAATATGGACAAGCTATTTATCACCTCTAGACCTCATTCAAACCTTTGTTTAAAGCCAGGTATTCTATATGTTGTCACTGCACTCAACTGGCTTTTCATGTTGATTGCAATGTGGGTCTGACGGTAGTAGATTCTTTCAGCTTTTACATATCTGAGTAAGTCATTATTTCATCTTTGCTTTTGAAACACATTTTGACTGTTTATAAAACTTGGACTTCCCTTACTTTTCTCCTGGTTATTTGATCAATCTTGCCAGAGATCTGTCACACTTATTAGTCTTTTCAAAAACATCTTTGCACTGTTGATCTACATTAATATCTTTATTTTCTGAAGTTTTAATCTTATATTTGTGTTTACTTTCTTTGATTTATGAAACTACTCTTTTTCTGACTTTTTGTTTGCCTCTTTAGTAGCTCCTTAACTATAAGACTTCTTTTTAAATATTAAATTAATGCTATAAATTTCTCTCTAAATACAGCTTTGACTGCATCTTACATGATTTGAAATTTGATGTGATTGTTGTTCTAATATACATAACTTTAAATTTTTTCTATAGTTTCCCCTTTGAATCAGGAGGTATTTTCCTTACATATTTTTTCTAGTTATCTTTTTGTTCCCTGACTTCACTGAAGCCAGAACTGTATCCATAACCAAGTCTTTTAAACTCATTAAAGTAATTAGGACCCAATTTATAGTCAATTTTTGTAAATATCCTAAGTAAAATATGTTCTGCAATATGTTCATTAGATCAAATTTATCAGTTAGATAATTAATAATCCTAAGAGACTCACAAAATAAAGATTTGGCACAAAAACATTTGTTACTTTTACCTCTATAATCCTGATTGCTCCTAATTTTTTGTACTTGTACATTTAATCCCTATTAACACCTGCACTTAGCTGTCTGTTAGCAGCCTTGGTCCGGATATCGTTCGCCATGGCTGCTATCTGCCCCCCAAGCCTGGTCCTCTCCAGTCTTGTCAACATCAGCCTATCATTCATTTATTCAGCAAGTGTCCAATGAACTTCTAAGCAGAGATGTCAATTAAAATGAAGAGACCCTTGTTCTCTTCATTACATTATTTATATTACCTTCCAGACCAAAAGATGACAAACACATCGAGTCCTTCCTTTATACTCTACTTCGTACATCAGAAAGTCCTTTCTATCTTTTTTTTTTTTTTTTTTGCAGAACCAGGAGTTGAACTCAGGCCCTTGCACTTTTTTTGTCTTTTTGAGACAGGGTCTCACTATGCAGTTCAGGCTGGCCTTACAACTCACTTTGTAGCTCAGGCTGGTCTCGAACTCACAACAGTCTTCCTGCCTCAGCCTCCTGAGTGCTGGGATTACAGGCATGTGCCACCATGCCCGGCAGGAAGTCCTTTCTAAAATACAAGAGGCATGTCTACTTTACATGTTCACCAACAATGCCCTAACCCAGCAGACAACTCTCAGCCTATTACAACAGCTTTCTAATTGGCCTTTCTACTTCCTGTTGTGCCTTCTTCCTCCCTTGTTAATCTACCATTTAGTTGTCAGACTGATTTTTTTTTTTTTTCTTTTTTTTTGTGGAACCGGGGATTGAACTCAGGCCCTTGCCCTTGCCAGGCAATTGCTTATTCTACTGAACTATCTCCCTGGCCTCAGACTGATGTTTTACAACTATAAAATATCAAATCCCACCACCATATACAAACTCTTCAATTATTTTCTCTCATACAGAGAATAAAACTGAAACCTCTTACCTTGAATTTACAGCCTAAGAATCTGGCTTCTTTCTTTCTCATGACCACTTGGCTCCTATGCTGGTTTTCTCCCTTCATGTAACCCATAAATCATGTACTGGCAGGGCCTTAGGTCAGATAGTACAGGATACGTCCTCTCCTGTCAAGTACAACCCTGGAATCCCATGAAATACTTCCTGGGGCCTAGTAGCTCTGCAGAGCAACTGTTACCCACGAGGGCCTCAGTGATCCAGATGGGCTCGACCCTGGTCTCATCATTTCAGCTCAGGGCTTCCTCTGGGCTTGTGCTAATGAGCAGAGTGCTTTAGTCTCACACTCAGACATTATTTGTGTTACTTTGTCTCATAGCCTGTTTTTCAGACCTTGCCCATAGCCTTGCCTACCTGTGTGCTCATGGGGAAATGTAATTTTTCTAAACATTAATTATCTGTGTATAACTTCCAACTCTCTAAGTTAGTTTTTTTTTTCCTCCCTGTGGTATCAGGGATTGAACTCAGGACCTTGCACTTGCCAGGCAGGTGTTTATGTCACTGAGCTATCTCCCTAGGCGGCTGATTCAGTTTTGTTTGCTGTACACCCTTTCCCTAATCTATAATGTAAAATTCCATGAAACAAGAAATTTATCTTGCTTACTCTGGAATTCCCAGGCCTTCAATCAGTATATGTTGGATAATTTGTACTCAAAAATGCAAATATGGCTAAGGTATCACATATATGTGTTCTATATAATACATCGTTATAATCTTCAGGATGAAGCTTAAACATGCTGGCACTGACTGGGACATGGTAGTAAATTTAGAAATATCCAGCTTTTATCTTCCCTTTCCTTTCTTGTACTCAGGGATGCAGTCAGATAAACAACATACGATAGCCAGCAAATTCCTGCTTCTGCAGACAGCTCCTTGCTGAAGTTCAGAATTAGAATTTATTTAGCACGAGCAGGGTCAGATCAGTATAATACATGTACAATGAAAGATATCACTTTCTAATGTGCTTTCACATGCCAGGTCAGGAAAATGCTTATAATTTATATTAGGACAGAGCTAATTATGTTGCTAAAACAAAAACAACCAAACCCCAATTTACCACATGCTCGATGCAGTGAGTTTCTTATTCAAGCAAAGCCCAATTTAGTTCAGTCTGTCTCTCTGCATCTCGTACCCTAGTCACCCCTGATGACAAAGATCACTGCGGCCAGGCAACAGAGACAGAGTGCTCTGCTCCTAAGTGACACTCCTTAAATTGTTGGCTGGAAATAATCACGTTGCCTCAGCCTATTCCTAGGGTGAGCCAGAAGTGATAGAGAAGCATGCAGCTACTGGAAGAGTGCTAATCATCCCTGCCTTATTTGGTCATTAATTATTCTTTCAGTCTTTTCTATTTATTGACAAAGATTCTCTGATTGCCTGGAATCAAGCTTCTCTGAGCCCTCTCCGGGCTGTCCTCAATCTGTGGACTTCAGCTTTAGCAAGAATCCTGTTGGGTTGGTTTAGTAAGAATCTCCCATGCTTAATACCTGACCCAATCCTCACCTCTGGCCTTTGGTAGCTTTTTTCACTGTGGCCTGCTCTGAGCAAGTAGCTTGTCAAATTGTTTTAAACAGGAGCCCCCAAGCACTGAAGTTTCCTCTTCGTAACTTCACAGCCACTAGGCCCACCCTACTCCTTAGCTAGGCTCCCCACTTAGCCCTGTGCTCAGAACTGAGTCCAATCTATCTCCCGGACTGCAAAACCCCCACTGCCAGTCTCTATGCCTGTCATACACCCCAAAGAGTTTCCCTTAGCAGTTGAATACTGTTTGTCAGCATAATTTTTCTACTCAATATTTTTGTCTTAGCCGGGCGTGGTGGCACATGCTTGTAATCCCAGCACTCGGGAGGCTGAGGCAGGAGGATTGTTGTGAGTTCGAGACCAGCCTGAGCTACAAAGTGAGCTTAAAGCCAGCCTGAACTGCATAACGAGACCCTGTCTCAAAAAGACAAAAAAAAAAAAAAAAAAAATATTTTTGTCTTCTTTGAGTACAATTCTTCATAGATTAGAGACAAGTCAGATTACTTGCCAGTTCCTCCAACTAGCAGTATATAACGAAGCAATTACATTTTAACTACATTGAACATTCTCATTTCAAAGGACTAAGAATAGTAGATATAGTACTCAACAGTCTATAGCAATTCTCCTGTTCAGTAATCTCTCTGTTCAGCAGCCTAATGCTCTGCCTTTCCGAGAGGTGTTAATTTTCTGGAGCTTCTTCAATGAATCACAGTTCTAAATTACCAGTTCTGGAGATGATAGGTTTTAAATTAAATGACTGGTGGAAAGAAAGGTATCAGCAAGACCATCCCTTGGTCCACTTCAGCGTACAGCAGTCCTTGGTGTGTGGCCACATCTGCACGTCCCTCATATCCCCAAGGCCAGCATCGTCACCCCACTGTGATCTTTAGTGCTTTCTCTTGTATGTATTCTTTTTCTTTCCTTTTTTAAACTTTATTTTTTGGCGGGACCAGGGATTGAACTCAGGCCCTTGCACTTGCCAGGGAAGCGCTTATTCTACTGAGCCGTCTCCCTGGCCCTATTTTTCTCTTTCTTAGGAAGAACACATTTGATTATATTTAGGTCCATGTGAGTAGTTCAGCTGCACAGATTTCTCAGCCAGT
>PVKA01003883.1:17199-49101 GCA_004027165.1 Ctenomys sociabilis
TTTTTTTTTTTTTTTCTTTTTTTTTTTTTTTTTTTTTTTTTTTTTTTGTCTTTTTGAGACAGGGTCTCACTATGCAGTTCAGGCTGGCCTTAAGCTCACTTTGTAGCTCAGGCTGGTCTTGAACTCACAACAATCCTCCTGCCTCAGCCTCCCGAGTGCTGGGATCACAGGCATGTGCCACCATGCCCGGCTCTTTCTTCTTTGGAGAGGGTCTTGCTATGCAGTCCAGGCCTGTTGTATGGTGAGCCTCTTTCTTGCCTCAGCCTCCTATACGGTGCTGGGATTATAAGTGTGTGCCATCACACCCCACATCCAATGGTGGTCTTATGCCTCAAAAATCATTTTTCAAGTTTTTTTTTTTTTTTTTTTTTTTGTTCCATCTTCTAGTTTTTGGAACCAAATGACTTCTTGGGAGACAGGGGAGTTTGAAAATTAGATAAGTCTACTGCTAATTTACTCCTAGAAAAAAACTCGATCAAGTATTGTTTTTATTAAAAATCAAGTGGTGAATACTAAACATTTGAGGAAAGCATCATTCACATAGAAGAAAAGATTTGCAGATGCTCAAGAGGAAGCATGCTACAGGACACACACAGCCGGACTCGGTAACAGCAGAAGTGGGGGGCTGGGCTGGGGACGCTGCTCAGCCGCAGGGCACAGCTTAGCATGGATGAGGTCATTTTAATCCATCGCAAATCACACTACAAAGCAATAGGTAGAAGCAATAGGCAGGCGGCCACATTTCCCAAGTGCACGACTTAATGCTACATCAGCTCCAGGAAGAAATAAAGGCCTCTTTGTTAGGATGTACAGTACTGCAGAAGGGCATCAGAGGCTCACCCTGCAATCCTCACATTTCAGAGCAGATGTAACATCTTTTAGCACCTTTTATTCTATAGGAGCCATGAAGGTAATCCCTGGCTGTCCTTGAAAAATCTAGTGTCACTCATGCATGAGCAACATAGTCCCTTAAGTGAGAAAAAAATGCAGGTTAAATACCCCGGCAAGAATGTGAAGAAAAAAGTGGTGTGTTCTCTGTCTCTCTGTGTGGTGGAGAATAATGCTGGAAGAGAGATGAGGGACCCGAGGACAGTTCAGTGAAGACACAGCCCAGAAGAAAAATGAAAGCCAAGAGTCAGGCAGAACGACAAGATTTGAATTTCAGCTCTCCCTCCTTAAAAATCTAGTTGTTTAATTTTTGTATGGTGTCTCACCTGTGAAATGAAAGTAATAACACCTACTTCACAAAGTTACTGAGTAATCAGATACAAGTATGCACTGTTCAACTCAGTGCTTGCTACCCAATAAAGGTTAGGTTCTTTTTTTCCTTGCATGTACACACATTCAAGTGGGAAGAAAATGAATGGGATAAAGAGGAAAATCGCGACATTAAGAAAGTCATTAACCCTAAAGTGATCATGAAAATAGGCCAATATGCAATGAGCACTAAGGTAATGAATCATTTGAAGAGTAAGAGTGGAAGCAGGGAGCTGTCGCAGAAGTGCGAGCAAGAGATCGTTGAGCCTTCTATCAAGCTAGCAGAGCACATGGTGAGAATTCTTCAATTTATAATCTATTTTTGTTGAGGCTCTTGCAGATCGTGTGGATCTGAAATAAGGCAAAAAGACTAACTCTTCCGTAACTGAGTAAGTTATGACCATTTCTTAAAATAAAGCACGCTTGGGGTGAAGCAGGACTGGGTGTTGTGCAGGTGAAAACAAAAGTTCTGGCCTTATAACTGAAGTGCCTGTGAGACAGCCAAGTAGAGATGTCAAGATCTGTGAGCGGGAAACACACACGGCCGATACTCAGCTGTGACAAGGGTCTCCCCCTAAGTGGGAGGAAGGACTATAAAGCCAGTACCTGAGGAACTGGACCTTGAAGAGACAGGGAAGCAGATCACTTCAGAACCCAGGAAAGCTACTAATGTGTCAGAAGGTGCTTAGCAATCTGAGGGTTAAGCAGCACCCACCAGGCAGAAATGTGGAGAAGCACAGCCGTATTCGTAGTAGTTTGGGAGGCTGAGGCTTGAGTCCCAGCTGGGCAGGCAACTTAGACCCTGTCTCAAAATTGAAATAGGCAAACATATACATACACTTATGGCTGGAGATGTAGCTCACTGCAAAGGTTCTGGGCTCAATCCCCAATACACTACAAAACAAAACAAAACAAAAAACAAACAAACAAAAACCCCAAGAGACCCAAAGCAAAACTGTGGAGGCAGATTTTGAAAGCTGTTTCAGGAGACCGGACAAAGCCTCGGTTAACAGTAATGCAACACCAGCCTGACAATTGGGATTTTTTTTTTTTTTAATAGCCACATAGCTTCATGAACTTTGCACAAACTTCCTGTTTGTCACACTCAGAATAAAATCTGCATTCTTTGCCAAGACCTACAAATTCCCACCAGAACTAGTCCTTGCTATGTGCTTTCCTGTCTCTAGCCATGCTAGCCTTAACCATTCCTTCAATAAACTAAGTTACCTCCTATTCAAAGCCCTTGCACTGTTAACCTTTGCTATTTCTGCTGGTGACTCTCCTGATCACTGTATTGAAACCACACTTTCCATATGGCCTGTAAGTATTCATCCCTGCCTGTAGATCTGACCTACAGAAGGGGAGAAAATCCACACATCACATAGGCTACTTTTGATATTGCTTTGGTGAAGGGCTGTAAAATGCAAAAGAAAACTCTGAAATTAGCTCACCTTTTTATGGAGCTATTGATTTACTTCTGTCAATAACAGTAAAAAGGTTTCCAGTAATGGATTCTTTTCTAAGTTCTCAGAAAACCACAACAGACAATAAACCAAAGTTACTTAGAAAATACGGATTTGACAAAAGGTGGACATAAATTATTTATCCTTTCTATATCACATTCTATAGTTTAATTTATTCTTCATTTCCTAGTTGGTTTAGGGCACTGTTCTTTCAAACCACGATCACTTGGTTCCACTATCCCACCATAAATCGATTTTTGTCTAAATCCAGAAATCTTGACCTGAAAATCACAAGCTTTCGCATATTTTGTTGCAGTATAAAGTACTTCCACATCCCAATCATATTTTATTACAAACCCTGGCTTAAAGACAGGATAATTCACTGGATAATTTGCAAAAAGGTCAGCAGTGTTCTAACTTCTCAGACATGTAACAGTGGTCGGGACAGAGGACGATGGACAGACTGTTGGAAATTGAGAATCAAGGGTGAAAAGGTAAAGACGAGAAACTGAGGACGACAACCAGGTCCATGGCCGGAGCAATCATAAGTGCAGTGTTGGCATCACCCATCGTGGTGGAAGAGAAAAAGGTCATTTCTTTTCTCTTGAGAAATGGGGGAAATCCTGAAGTCAGTTTTGGGCACACTGCCTGCAAGCAATGCACTTGAGACAGTTGGGTGTACAGGTTTAGTGTAGGTTGCGTGAGATCCTTGCACTGTTTCTTGGATTACAGGGACTATAAAGAATTTTGCTCTAGACAATCCCTAAAGGGCCTCTCAGCTCTTAAACCTGAGTAAGTGCAACAACCTTATCAGCCAGTAATTTGGTTTTATCCCCATTTTCTATTCCTAACTCTGGAGTATGCTACCTATAAGATTTTTTTTTTTTTTCTTTTTGGTGATACTGGGGATTCAACTTGGGAACTTGTGCTTGCTTATTTCATTGAGCTATATTCCTGGCCCCATATGAACATTTTATATTTCAACAATAACTATGAACCAACTGGAAGTTTGTGAATTCACACAACTGTTTTCTTTTAAATTTTAAGATACTCAAATACATCCCCTTGTATGAAAAAAATTCTCCACAAATTCTTCCTAAGAAGTTGAAGAGTCATTATTCCTGCAATAGGAAAAAGAGAAAGTATGGAAAAGTAAAATCTAGTATCTATTTCACAATAATTTTTACAAAGAAAAATGAAACATTTACACTGATACCTTGCAATTTGACAGTGCAAGATAAAAAGGGATGGAATTGAAAGCCTCAAATATCATGTATGTGTACCTTCTATGATACCAAAACATTCTGAAAAGTTTGCAATGTATTAATTTATGAAATCCATCTTGTCAAGCTATCTTAAAACTGTCTCATTGATGTTTGTACTTCAACAAAGTAAAAATTAAACATTTATCTACAGATAATTATCTCAATTGCTTCACTACTTGATATTCAGAATTCTCTGTGTCCTTACTTCCTAACTGTACAGAGCTTCTCGGTTGTTATATGTTAACAGTAGTTCCATGTTACAAGAATCAGTGACTTAAGTTTGGGGGAAGAAAGGACATTAACGTTATTTTGGCATGCTTAAATAGTTCTGGTAATATATCCACAATTTTGGTTCCCAGGAAAGACTTTTGGGGACATCTGAGGTACAAGATGTTGTTTGGGCAAGAGCACAGTAGAAAAGGGCCATTTGAGAGGACTGCCTTCTACTGTCTCGAAGGGAGGCATTCCAGTTTGGGTGACAAATAATTACCCAAAATGCTACTGATCAGGACAATGGGACCAGTGAGGCAAAGTGCGTAACACACAGCGAAATGTGTGTCCTGAGTGCTACTGGATCAGTCCACAACCGGCATATCGAAGTACTGTGACAATTCTATTCAAGCTCTTAGGCTACTCCTGTAGCACGCTCATGGACAGCCAACCGCAACCCTAATGAGGAAAACAGGGGTCTAGGATCAGCAGGACTTCAATCTGAGGGGAACTCAGGACCTCCAGCTTGCCAGGGAGGCACCATACAACTGAGCTATATCCCCGACCTGCCACATAAGAGATCTAGGAATGAAACAAAAGGGAGTGGCGAGTAAGTTATACTTTTTCTTACACAGCAGCAGCAGCAGCTAGAATCTGGCTTAGATCCAGATTCCTTGGTGATCTTGGAAGTTGTTCTTAATCCTTGAAGTCTTCCTTTAGTACAAGGAAGTTAATACTTACATTAAAAGTGGCCAAGTATAAAATGTTACATAATAAGTATAAAAAGCACAACTATGACTTTTTTGTTGTAGTTTTAAACTATCACTTCAAGGATTTTCCTAAAACTACAAATCTTTAAAAAAAAAAAAAAAGAGCTAATTTTATGTATTTGGTACAGGGCCTCACTAGCACTGGGATTATAGGTGTGCATCACCATGCCCTGTTGGTGGCCAGCTCAGGACGGCCAGGGCAGGCCATGCACAGCGTGTGGTGCCACGGATTGAACCCAGGTCCCTGTGCTTGCCTAGGCAAGAGCACTGAGCACCGAGTTATCTCTGCAACCCCAGCAGATAATTTTCACCTGTTAATATTGATTTATATTTTCTTTTAAGGAGCACTGTGTGGATAATATCTACTAAAGGTCAAATGGGGACCCTAGTTTCAATGTCACCAATGTAAAAATTATTGTACTTATTGTGGGCAGTAACTTGATGAAGAATATAAAGCAAATTTCTCTAAAAGTTGTAAACAAGCACATAAGAATGCTGGGGAGATAGCTCATCTGGCCAAGCCCAAGGAGCAGAGTTCGAGCCTCAGTACTGCATGCTCTGATGGCCCTGAAAATGGGCGTGGCAGCGCACACCTGCAATCCCAGCGCTGGGGAAGCTGAGAAAGGGGTATCACTATGATCCTGAGGTGCACAGTGAGACCCAGCATCCAATAATTTAAAGAAAAAAGACATTTCATAATAAGGGTATCTCTGATGCTTCATTTTACAAGTGAACACAGTATAATGTCGTATCCTGGGTACTACGATGTACTGACTTGAGTAATATCTTATTTTTTTCACTTACATGATCTATTTTTGTTTTATCCTATAAGCTAAGAAAACACACCAAGAATAATAGTCTTAGGTTGAATATTTGCCACAGAATAGGTGGTCCATTTAGACAGCCACAACAGATTTCTAAACCAATGAACACTTTACATTAAAGGACAGATTGAAAAGTTAAAAAAATTATATACATATGATGCAAGACGGATATCAACAGAACTATGTATGAACTCAGTTAAAAATATTACCTTTAAAGAATTAAAAATTCTTATAAACAAAAGCTATTTTTAACATTCTCTAGTAAATCATCTCTTGATAATCTGATAGCTCTAACAGAGAAGTAAGAAAAAGTCCTTTTATATTTCATGATAGGTTTAATTGGGTAATTCCAGGGGAGGAAAAAACATTAAACAAATTCTTATGATATCATCTGATATATCCAATTACATGGGTATGATGTAACGAAAACAGTTACAAACTTATATATGCATATTTACATTATATACTCAAAGGTATCAAGCTCATCAACTATATGTGAGGAGATAATTATGGCATGGACTAAACAATTTTTCATTGTTCATCAGAAAGAATGCAGTCCCACTTTTAATGGAAATAACATACACGCGAGGCACTTTTCAGGTCAAGAGAACAGAAAGCAAATGACACTACACATGGGAAATGCTCACAAAGATCTCTGTGTATCTTTAATACAAAGGCTTTTCAACTGAATTACCTTGAAATTTTTCAAAACCAACAACATAAGCAGTTTAGGAAGCTTTCAGGAACAATGGCTAACATTTATCAGTGTAGCAAAGCATATCTAAGTTTTATAACCACCTGGCTGCTAGGAAAACAGTACCTTAAAGCCCTTTTGTTTTTTATTTCTTTTTGGTTTACATAGAACACCTCCAGCTGTTTGCAAAACAAATTCACTTTTTCAAATGCTGAATGTGAAACACCTTGTAGTGCTATAACCAATATATATATACATATATATATATATATATATATATATATATATATATATATATTTAGTGCAATACATAATGCAAGTTTGTAGTGCTTTTCCCTTATACTTAGAAATGTGATAATGGAAGTTAATCAAGAATGAAAATACTCAGTGAGAAATCTGCTTTTTTTTTTATAAACTAAAGTTTTCAAAGTTTTATAAATGTTACACTTTAGTGTACCTTTGGGCTACAATTAAAAACCTAATCTTAAGTACGTATTTGCAGGTTATATATTCCAAGTGTAATCATACAGCCCAAAATGAATTTCAATGCAAGAAACATCTTAAGAATTCCTTGCATTTCCCATAGAAAGGAAAGTACATGTTTCCTATACTCTGAATACTTACGTGGATATTAAGAAACATCTCTATGCCATGAAAGGGTAAGGAGGAAAAGAAAGCAAGTCACCCAAGATACCAGATGGCACTATACGTGAGTTGAAAGTGCATTTGTATAACTTCAGAAGCTCATTGTAGGCACTGCTGAATATCCAATGAAATAGGTAGTCTCAAGTTTTTCCCTTTCAGTTTTAATCCCTGGTTCATGTCTCAGAAACGCGCAGTCTAGAATCTCTAAAGTTGTCATGGTAAAATACAGGCCATTATGTTATTTATTTTTAGAAATTCTCCCTGACTGGCAATGGGAGGAAAAATGAGAACACCATTTTGGTAATGGCTTTTGTGAGTTAAAGGAACTGGTTCTATAAATGTCTGTGCACATCCATTAAGTATGATTGCCAGTTCCGAGTATCAATAAATATTTTAAAACAGGATGTGTAAAAAAGTGCTTAAAATCTTTCAGTAACCAACAAAATGCATTAGAGAAAAGAATCATTTTACAGTTCCTGTGAGATATTTCTCACTCCTGGTTTCCATGGTAGGAGGTGGCCACCTCTTAAATAGCCCTTGACTGGCCCTGGTGAGGAACCCTGTGGGACTCTCAGCTCCACCTTGGTCCGGTCTGGAAATCCTCCAGCAGGGGGTGCCGAAGCTCTAGGTGGACATTTCTTCAGGAAACAAATTCTTCCAAGCATGGAGAAATTCCATTTGAAAACTCTCAATTCTGAACAAAGTAAGTTCATCGGGCCAAATGTTTTTGCTATACCATTTAGATGACTTCATTTTTGAAATTTACGTTAACAGTTTTAAACTGTTTTGCTATCTGCTTAAACAATTAGATTAAAGAAAAGTTTTCAAAGAAATGCCAAAAGGCAGTGCCAAATCTGTACTGAACAAGAAAATGTCCTTTAATCTTCATACACATATCTCAGAATCAGAATTGAATTATCTCATTTCCACACAGGAATTCTCACTTGTGTAAGAGAAAATTTCCGTCTAGGGATTCAGGTGACATATCACCAGTTTTCTAGACCTGATTTGGAAACTGGACATCTTAATAACTGCCAAGGTGAAATAAAAACCATTTCATCACCATAGTTTTTAATGAAGAAACTTTTTTAAAATTGTAAAGGAAAAAAATGGGGATGGGACAGTAAAATCTTAGCAGCAAAGTGGTTAAACAAATTGAAAATATTAATGCACAAACATTAAAATATTAAAGCATATACGTTGCATATAAAATACAGTACAGAACCAGGAGTAGCACTATACTGATTAGTGCGTAACAGAAGAAATGATTAAATTTGTTCTTCTCAGAAGTATATACACAGTTCTTTTCCACAGCGTTTTCCTATATAGCCAGCAAGTTATTTTTTTCAGTTATTCACACCTTGCTCAAACCTGAATTATAAACTTAGCACTTACAAATATGAAAATTCGTTCATAAGGAAACCAGTATTTCCATTTTACCAATAAAAAGGAATTTTGAAAGTTAACAGTCTATTCTAGGAAACCAAGTTTACTGAAAACTTCAGGGATAAAGATCATCTGGTGTAGCAGCATTCAAAAATATAAACAGTAAAAATAAGACTTAAAACTGCTGCTACAGTGTCATGTTTTGGATTTAGTTCATCCAATTGATTTTTAGTACAAAACTAGAAATAACCTCTTCGTCATAACATCTATAGTTATCAATATATTTTTCTTCTTTTCAATGTGAAATAATACTTCATGATGGTCTATATACATAATGTCAGTTCAAGCTATCATATAAATATAAATGCTTTCTTAAAAAAAGTATTTTACAGACAGATAGTGTTATATACACTGTTCAATTTGATCTGGGGCAACAGAAAAAAGCAAACATAAGCTTAAGTTTGATATGTGAAAAGAATGATACATAACTGACATTTAAAGATCTGCATAGAAAATGAGCTCAAATGGTAGTGTGGTTTTCAGTTCTTATGACCTCTGAAACACCAAGCCATTAAAAAAGATGGGAGAAAAAAAAGGGCACAGTTCTCCATGCTACCCCAAGGGAATGATCTCAAAGAAGCCTGTGCTTGGTTCATCTTCGTGTTAACGCTTCTACGACAAGAAGGAAACACAATAATGATGAAGACAACAAGGAAGACAGGGAAGAAGACCGAAAAGGCAATGTGACCCCAAAGTACTTTAAACAATTTGGTGGAACAAGTATCCTACTACTCTGTAAATTAAACACCCAGTAATGCTCTGCAAAAGAAATACATTTATATGTACAAGGTATTTCATTCACAATGCTGAGTTAAATACTTCCCTGGGGTAGTTTAGCATACATTTTAACATAAAATAATTTTTCCTTTCGGCAAGTTTAAATAAAAGTAAAATGCAACTAAGACAAGCTATCATTGTTCTGTGAATAAACACTGAGAATTAAGCTCAAAGATGAGTAACACAGCTGAACATACTCTGGCTTAGCGGAATGATAGATGGACATCTTAAGAGGAAACTTTTACACTAACCATCCAGTTCATTTTTGCTTTATAAATCATTTGTAAATGCAGTACAATTTTTTAAAGGAGGAAACTCTGAAAGAAAACAACTTGCTGGTTGAATACCACAAAAAATGATTACAAAAACTTCACTTTTTTCTATGTTTACTCAGTCTCTTTTTATATAAAAATAAGTGTTACGTTCCCATCAGAATATTAGACAATTACATCTGTGCTTTAACAAAAAGTTGGTCACTCAAGGATATTAGAATATTTTAAAGGATTTAGATTACCAGAATGTACAGATATAACTCAATATAAACTGTAGCCAAAAAGAAATGATGAAAATATGAAATCATTCACATGGAATAAAAACATTATTAGATGAGTTAAATATTCAAAATATATGGAATGTGGCAATAGACATTATTATATATATATATATATATATATATATATATATATATATATATATCTACTTCAGAACTAGGAAGGGCAAGAAAAGTTTAATATGTAGTAATTCGTACCTTACATTTAGTTAAATATAAAGATTTGTTATTTATACATAAAACTGCTGTCAAAACCAACTAATAAATGGTTTAGTTGCACTTGCTTTACTTCTTGTAATTTCCAAGTGTTAACTTTCCTTAGACTGAAATCAACTGTCCCCTAGTGCACTTTTTAGTTCATGTCCTAATATAATTAAACCTTTAAAAGTCCCATCACCTAATGCATAAATATACAGAAATTCATCCCTTTTAGTTGGATATTTTATACTGACTTTTATAGTCAAGAACCAGAAATGATTTCCTCCTGCAGGTACTCTACACCCTGTAACAAAACATGCCATGCACTCAAGGGAAAAGGCAAGCATGGCCAGCTTGTGAAACGCCAAAGAACTGCTGCGCTCCGCTTCCTCCACGCGTGGCCCAGTGACACTAGGCAAGGCTCCATACTGCCTGCCAAGAGCTTCCGCAAACCCGAGTTAGCGGATTCCTGGAAACCACGGCTTAGGCTCGTCTTGGCACTGGCCGTCTCACCCCGCAGCTTTATGCCTCCCCCCGCAGCAGCCACACGCCTCACCGCAGCGATGGCACATTCTCAAAGGGACATAGCAGCACATACACGGCACAATGAAGGACAGAGCGACCAGGGCTAACCATCGTAGGCAGAACTTGTCGTCACTAGTGTCACACGAACAGGGGTCGGAAAAATCTCCCTCCGAGTCTGACATACAATGATACAACATGCTCTCCGCACAGAGCATGCAACTAACTTGATATATGCATCTTTTAATAGGATCTGGAGCGTCCTGACATTTCCCCCTGCCATTTTCTTCATGATTAAACCTTTCCTGGCAGTATACGCAGCGAGAACGTTCACCATCCTCTTTTCTTCGTTTTGACTTCTTAACTTTTAATGGTTGTGTCTTAAATACCACAGAGTCTTTGAGTGAACTTAACTTAGTCTCATCCCCACATGAGTAGAGATAGTCTGATTTTTTACTGTCTGGCTTAGAAAAGTGAATACTGGAATCAGCATCCTCTCTCTCCAAGTCATTTTTCCATATGTCAGGATGCCTGTAGTCTGCATACCGGCGTATTAGGATATCTCGGGGATTTATTCTGACAATCTCATCCTCATCTTGAAAGCTGACGTGTCTGACTGACTTCAGAGGGACCTAAAATGTAAAGAGAGGAACAGTGAAGACTATAATAGTTAATTTGTTTTAAGTGTCAACTTTATAGTGACACTTGCTAGGTATTTGTTCAAAGATGATGGTGGAAGTTCTATGATTTGCTCTTTGGATGAGAATGCTTCAATGGATGGACCATGAGTGAAGCACGGTAGCTTACACGATGGAGATGGATCTCACCCAACTAGTCTGTAGACTTAGAGCGAAGGGTGCAGTCCCCAGAGCAAGATACAGTTTTACCAGTGGGCTTCTTGTGGATTCAGATCACGACTCTCCTCTGGATCTCCAGCCTGAGGCTTACCTGGCAGTTCTGAATTTGAACCCCCACTGTTACATGAGTGAATTCCTTAAAATAAAATTATCTGCAAATCTTTCTGATTTTGCACAGTTCAGATCCCTAACAGAGATTCTAATGCCAAGAGGACTGCAACAAAGTCTTTGAAAATGTGGCAATAAGTCTGGACCTAGGTAGTAGGTAGAAGTAGAAAGTTTTACGATGCATATGCAGAAGAACCTTTATATGACTACTGGTAGAAATAAATGGTGACTTTAAAGGTTCTTCTGTTCAAGCTTCAGATGGAAATGAGGGGTGGAAAAAGGCAATCCTAACTATAGAAGTGGCTAAGAAAAAGAATTGTGTTGTAGTGGTTTTTAATTATTTTTGGAAGGTAGGACTTGTGAATGATAAAAACATGGAGTAGTGAAATACGGCTTAATTTGTCCTTGGTGTATATAGTAATATATGAGAAGACCAAGATAAACTGAAAAAAAGGAACTGTTAATCAAAATGAAATCAGAATTTAAAGATCTGAGAAGTTCTTAGCCTAATTATATTGCCAAAAAACGAGAAAAGTGTGTCCTAGAGAAAATACCAAGGATGTGGTTGGACAATCACATGACAAAGCATAATGATGCCACATTAAACCAAAAAGGGGCCAGAGACAGGATGAAATGAAGAAAGGCTCTAGGGCTTCTAGAGAGTGTGCCAAGAGGGTTATGAGCATTCATTATCGTTTAAGAAATGGGAAACAGCCTATCAAGGTAAAGTTGTTTCCCTCAGAGCCCAGGGAGCAGGGCCAACTCCTCAGAGGGAAATGGTGCAGAGGCCCAGGGTCCTGGTCATGATTCTGACACTGAAGGCTCTGGGGAGGGACCACCAACCCAGGGGACATGGAGGATTGGTCAGGAAGCCAAAGAGCATTAATCTCAAGTTTTAAAATCGAGTGAAATTTTCCCTCTAGGATTAGACTTACTCAGGACAGCTTCTCTGTTTCAGTTTATTATGTCTTTCCTACCATAGCACTTCAGAAGCCAAAATGGGTTTATAGGTTCATAGCTGGAGAGAAAATTTGCCTTAAGACAAATCATACCTTGACTCTCACCCATTCTTTGAAGTGATTTCTTAGAAGGGATCAGGGACTGACAACAGAGTTAGAACAGGCTAGGGCTAAGGTTGGTGGGATCAAGGTGTGTGCATTTCCTATGTGTGAAGGGAACAAATTTTTGGGACCAGAAACTAGAATGTGGTGGGCTCAACTGTCCTCTACAGTATATCCAAGTAAGAGATGACTGGAGATAATGGGCTTTAAGGCACCAGAGTAGGCCTTAATCAATCTTATTAGTGCCTTTGAATAAAGAAAAAATTTGGGATACACTAGGGATGCATGGGCAGAGGAGAAAACTACATGAGCAAATGGTGAAATGGTGGCCATCCAGAGACCAAGGAGAAATGGCTCAAAGAAACCAAGCATACTGACCCAACCTAGTGTCCAGAGCTATGAAGAAGTGATCTCCTGTAACAGTCACTCGATCTGTGGTACAGCACTTTGCTATGGTAGCCCCAGAAAACATTTATGACTGGGACACACGTGTCTATAGCCTGTCCATGTAGCCAGTCTCTGGCTTAAATGATACAACACACACACGTGCCTGGGTAATCACCACTCCACACCTAGGCTCTCACAGACTGGGTCCTGGAGGCTAGAGAACAAAATTAAGTCTTTTTTCCCTGCTTAGTTTCTTATGTTAATGCAAAACTGCTGAACATAAGGACTAGTCTATAAGTAAACAACTAACTCAGGCTGGGGAGAGCTTTTGTTTCCCAATATTTGGAAGTGGGCTTCAATTCCAGGTCTGGTGGGGGAAGGATATAGTCCATTCAATGAACAACATACAATGGTCTCATCCAATGATAAATACAAACTCACAAGAGAAGCTTGGAGGGGTCTAAATAACAGGATTTTAAAAGCCCATATGCAGAAAAGCTAAAAACTAAAACTTTTTGTGGTATCCTTCAACTGAATAGAGAACTAGAAGAACAATAAAATTTCACCAACCTGCTAAACAGTTATATTTCATATCAGAAGGCATCACTTACCCTACTTTGGGACTTTAGACTTCCAGATTCCTTAGATATTTGCCGCTGTACATATTCCATACTTCTGGTCTGAATGTCTAGGCCTGGCTGACTAAATGTTATCTAGAATACAAACATTTTCCACATTAAATGACAAGAGAATGAATCCCTTACTTTTACTGAAACCATATAAAGTACACATCCCAAAAATTTCATCATCTGTTGTGAAGATATAAAAAGCCCTAAGTCATACTGTCCACCTTTATGTGTGGAAACTAGGTTTCTCTTTTCCTCTTTAAAAAAATAAAAAAGAAAAACAACAACAGCAGCAAAAATGGGCTGGGGAGATAGCTTGGTGGTCTAAGCACTTGCCTGGCAAGCGCAAAGACCTGAGTTCGATCCCCAGTACCACATGCTGTGCTGGCCCCCGAAACTGGGACACATCCTTAAAACCAGGTGTTGTGGCACATGCCTGTAATCCCCGAGCTGGAGAGGCTGAGACAGGAGGAATCACTATGAGTCTGAACTGCACAGTGAGACCCTGTAATAAATAAATAAAGACTGAAAAAATTTAAAAAAAGAAAGAAAAACAACAAGAAACAGTGGTGGGGATCAAATATAGGCCTCATATACCTGCTAGGCAAGCATATGGACCACAATAGTATCTCCACCTGTTAGGTTTTCATTTAAGAAATATGTGCCCCCCAAAACAGCAAATACCCAAGTGTCTATCAACAATGACTGTGTAAATTAAATGTTACATAGCCCTCAACCCCCCAAAAGGAAATACTGACATACATAAAGCGGAGAGACAAGAAGCAGGAATTAATATATAGTTGGGGGTGGTGGTGATTAAAATGTTGTGGAATTCAACAGTAATGATTACACAACCTTGTGAATACAGTAATATTTACCAAACTGTATTCTTTAAATGGGTGGTTTTATAATTATCTTAAAAACTGATAAATTTCTTAGTTTATTAAGTTGTAAGGCTCATTCACAATTACTTTACCAAATAATATTACAACCCTTAATTTTTGGAATTTTATGATGAAAAACTATATACATAAAAGGAGAGACTAATGTAATGAAATTCCATACACCTATCATCAAGTTTCAATAATTATCAATATTTCAGTAATCTTGCTTTTTGTGACTATTTTCCTGGAATGTTTGGGTCTGTACTGTCATTAAAAATTTAATAAAACTACAGCTCTGAAAATAAAAAGTGCACACAAGTGCATATGACAATATTTCTAACATAATGCATACAGCAAAAAAAAATTTCTTTCACTTCACACATTCAGCGCCTGTCACCGAAGTTAACATCATGGTTCACCTCTAGTGTATTGTTCTAAACTGTATACACACACAGATACAACCGCACATATAAAGATATGCAGTAACCTTCAAAGTATTAAATAAAATGAGACACTTGTACCATGCCTTGTTTTATATACTTAGTGATCCATTATGGATCTCAGGTCTATAATTGGGACACTTAAGAATTCAGGAAGGAAATTAGGTTTATAGTAAACACAGACTGAGCTATTTATTTGGTGAGGTAGAAGAATAACAAAAGAAACAAGCATAATTAAAAAGGAAGTAGAAAGGGAGTTTATCTCCTGAGGAAATACAATAATCTCAAATAACACATTAAATGTATATACACCTAAAACATACTTCAAAAATGTTTACTTAACTGAATTTCAGTTTTAGAAATGTCATACACACCACTTAAAAACAACTTTGGAAACTACCTCAGTGAAAAGAACATTAGTCCTTTCACATGATACATAAAAAGACAAATGGACAATATTGTTTTACACTTCCTAAATATTTTGTAACAGCAAGCAGAAACACTGAAATGGGGGTCTGGGGAGATGGCTCAGTGGAACAAATGCTTCCCTGGCCAGCGCAAGGGCCTGAGTTCAATCCCTGGTTCCGCGAAAAAAAGAAACACTGAAATGACATCCAGTGTTTGGTGGCGGATTGACTTATGCCAACAGGCATAACTGTGAGAACTCTCAGAAATCAGGCCTTGTCTCTGGCGGTCTAGGGTCTGCATCAGATAAGCAGGCAGGACTATAGAAGCAGAAGAGCTCGTTTGTTGGGGATTGGTTTATACAACGTGCGTCAGAGACGACCAGCCATTTCTAAACTGGAACAGGAGCTAGTACCTGGGCGACTAACAAAATGACATACACTGCCTACAGTTTTATAATGTACACACCAATTAACTGCTGCTTTTTAATTAATTTTGGTATTTTTTTTTTTTACAGTATTTAGGAGGATTTATCAGCTGAAAATACCAGCAGAGGGGTTTCTTCTAATTTGGGCACAAGAATTTTAAGATTTCATTTACAATGAGAATCACAGTAAAATAATTATAAACAAAAGTAACAAACCTTATAAAAGATGTACAAATCTGTCATGAAAAAAATGCAGTTTTCTTAAGAGGAACAGAACTGGAGAGATCATATTTAGGGACAAGAGTGACTGAAGCATGCTTGAAGCTAATACACAGAGTCAATGTAATTCATATTTAAGCCAATTAAGGATTTTTCATCAAACTTGATGAGGTTGTTCTAAATTTTATGGAATGGCAAGTAGCCACAAAACAAAACAAAATGAAATGAAATAAAACAAAAATGCAACTCAAAAATCAAAACTTAAAAAGAAAAAGAAAGCATATATGTCATTGGTGTTTTGAGATAGAAAGGACCAGAGTTCAGAAACAGATCCAAGCACATATGCATCTTGATGCATGAGGCTGGAAATATGATCCCTGCAGCACAGTACAGGGACAGGAGAAAGGGTCCAACAAGTAGTGTTAACAATACATTATCTGTACAGAAAAATAAAATTAGGTCTTGTCATGGAAACCAGTTTAAACTGGACTAAAGACAAACCTTCATGATTTTCAGAATAGGGAGAAAATTCTGGAGACAAGGACAAGGAGAATTTTATAAAATAACATTGGAAAAAGAATTATTCCAACTGTAATAGTCTGGAGCAGCTGTTCAGTGAAGCACCATAAAAAGAAACAATCACAAACTAATGCGGAGAGATGACGCTGAAAACTGTATTATTTAGCAAGGTTACATTAAAGCATGTAGTTAAATAAATCTGTACAGAACCACATCTACACCTACAATCTTTCAAATGTGCAATATGTATTCCCTGTACTCATGGAACATATTGATACAAAGACTAATTTGTTTACAGCCTTTTGTAGCACAATGACACCAAACTTCACAATAAATGACACCAAATGAAACCGTAAGACCCTGAAGAAATCCATACATGCGAATAACCAAGTCTGCACTAACACTATTCCTAGAAACATTAAGAACCTAGAAACAACTGCAGAAGAAATCCACTAACAGAAGTTAAGTCACAGAAATTAGAGCACAGTAATAAAATTCAAGGCAAGGTTACCTTTAGGATGAAGATAAGGGTTAGCTTTGAAGGGATGGAGGCAATGACATAGTTTTTAATTTAGTAGTTCTTAAGAGCTCAATACGTACAAAATATGTCATACCCTGAGTATACTTGCATTCTGAATCAATGTATCACCCAAAGAGTTAATTTTTTTGTTTTCTTGCCGGCCCCATTTAAACAATTTAAACTGTCCAGAGAAACATAAAAAGTGAGTCAAAAGACACACTGGTAATGTCTACCTATCAAAGCATAACGAGATAGACAAACCCAAGCTAGTGATGACAATTCTGTATGTGTACCGTTTCTGCAAATCCACTGAGGACAGGCCATGTCTGCCTTTGCTGAACACTATTTCTTCAAGGATATATATAGAGAGAGTGAAATTCTTGAAAGGTACAAAGCTCCCTCTATGAAGAAAGGCTTGTTAGTGCCAGAATGACAAAGACAATTATCTCTGACCCTAACCATCAGCAGGCTCGGCTTCCTGGAGTCCCCGAGGCCGCACCTCCCAGCGGTACAGCCAGGTGCCTAAGCCAAGGTCAGAGCAGTGCTGAAAGGGTGCTGTGTGTGATCGGCCTTCATGCACGCGGGCTCCCGGTAGCCTTGGCTGCACACTGAGACTGGTCTAGGCCTGAGACCTGGCGGGGAAAACCCTTGCGGTGCTTTTCTGTTTTTGCACTGGTACTCGATTTGTTATCTCATATAGCCGGAAAGCTTCTTGTACCCTAGATCATCCACAGGCTGGAGGGGCTGTGGC
Source organism: Ctenomys sociabilis (assembly GCA_004027165.1). Lineage (NCBI taxonomy): Eukaryota > Metazoa > Chordata > Mammalia > Rodentia > Ctenomyidae > Ctenomys > Ctenomys sociabilis. The sequence continues at coordinate 35,025 of PVKA01003883.1, forward strand.
TTTTCAGGAGCATAACAGATCCCGGCCCAGGTCCTTGAAGTTACGTAAGGTGTATAAGGCCTTGGCACTCACACATGTTTCCCGAACCTCCAGCTAGAGGTGTCCTTAGGCAGTTTTGAAAGATGTCTGATATACACAAAAATTAAACAATAAAAATAATATATTTTTTAAAAAAGAATACTTGACATTCTGGATGTCCAGAATACTTCAGGACATTCTGGTTCCAGTGCAGTGATGGACATCCAACATGTACATGACCATCACCTCATGCGATCAGGGGACCAACACAAACATCAAACTCGGATATTATTACCTTTTGTGCCTGATTCAACAGTCTTAGCATGTGCAAAACCATCTTTATGATGGCTTAAACTGAGCATTACACTGTAATTTTTTTTTTTTTAATGTATTTGGTATAGGGTCTGCAGGCTCTGTAGAGTCTCACTACGCACTATGTAGATCAGACTTGTAGTGACTCTCCTGTTTTCAGCCTCCCAAGCACTGGGATTTCAGGCATGTGCCCCCACGCCATGCTGGGGTCGAGCCCCAGCCACTGCACTCTGCCTAAGCAGGCGCTTTAGTCTGCTGAGATATCTGGCCAGACCTACACTATGACTTTTAATTATCACTTTCTTAAACTGGATTATGGAAATCTTTGAAAGATGATTTAGGTCTTAGTTTCATGAATTAGAAGTTTCTGATCTGCAAATGAAGAACAGATGGTATAACAGGAAATTCATCCTTATGGGGCCTTTCAGGTTGTATCCAATTGTGTAACTGGTATATAATATTAACAGTACTAGCTCAACACAAATGCATATGGCTGATTAAGAAACTTTTATATCTTTGAAAAACTATCCCATTCTACTTCCTGAGATGTCACTTGTTTTAACATCAATAAATCATAAATACTGCATCTAGTTACGCAAATTCATATGACTGCTATGCTTAGAATGTGTTCCCCAAAGTGCATGGGTTGAAAAGTGAAGGTTCAGCGGAACACTGCTGAGGTGACACCTGTCAATTCCATTACCACAGCAGAGGGCTCCTGATTAAAGAACAAGTTTGTTCTCTTTTTTTCTCTCTTGTCCTGTTACATTCTCTGTCCACCATGGGATGGCAGAGCAAGAAAGCCTTTACTTGTTGTTGTCACCTTAATACTGGATTTTCCATCCTTCAAAACTATCAGAAATTTTTTTTTTTTTTACAAATTACCCGGTGGGGCTGCGGAGATGGTCAGTGGCCTGAGAGTCTGCCCAGGCAGCAAGGACCGGGTTTGACCATGGTACTACATGCCGTGCTGGTTCTGCCCCAGTGCAGTAAGTCGACCACCAAGACCAGGGTGTGCAGCGTACCTATAATCCCAGTACTGGGGAGACTGACACAGAATCACTATTAAGTCTGAGCTGTGTAGTGAGATCTTGTATCAAATGTCTAAAATTGAAAAAAATTATCAGGTGGTTACAGAAACACAAAACAGACAATAAACCTTGTTTCTCTATGTTGCATCAATCTTAAGAGAAAAATGCAAGTATCAATTATAAGAGACTAAGAATAAAATACTACTTAAATGTACTTAAAATATTTCCCTGCTATATATAACTCATTTAATCATTACATAATAGCTTTAAGAGATGGAAAACAGTATCACAACAATCTACAGATGGGGGACAGTAAGGTACATAGCATAGACATACATGCAACAAATGGCTTAGTTCCAAAATAACTACAAAGAAGCCTAAGAAAATTGAAGACAATTTTTCTATTCAAAAAACTCGAACAGGGCTGGGAACATAGCTTAGCAGCATAAGCACCTGCCTGACAAACACAAGGTCCTGAGTTCAATCCCTGGTACTCCCCCAAACCCACTTAGCAGAATTTCTAAATGATCAAGAAACAAAAAATTATTCAATACTGTTATCAGGAAAATATAAATTAAAATCACAATAAAATATCACACCTAAAACATAAATATCCCCAATGACTCAATCAGAAGGGGGAGGGTGCTCAACACTATTCTCATCATTTGTGGAAATGAAAAATGGAAGAGTGTTTTATTTTTTTTCTTTTTGAGACAGGGTCTCACTATGCAGTTCAGGCTGGCCTTGAACTCACAACAATCCTCCTGCCTCAGCCTCCAGAGTGCTGGGATTACAGGCATGCACCACCACACCCAGCTTGGAAGAGTATTTTAAACGCACTCCATTAAAATTGTATCACATAGTCTTTCTTTTTTCTTTTTGTATTTCTGGTATTAAGCCCAAGGTGCTTTTGCATAGCATAAAACTTCAATAATTTGGTCCTTGTCCTCTGTTTCTTCTTCTTTTTTTTAATGCTCATGCTGTCTTTCCACCAGATCATGCACCTTTGTCACACTGTTCCCTGATGCAGATTGAAGGTGTCTCTCAAAAATTAGATGTTAAAATTCTAACTTCCAAATTAACAGTTATTTGAATTGGAATGTTTCGGAGATAGAACATGAGTACAGGGCCTTAATCTGCTGGGATTAGTGTCTTTATTAGAAGAGCAAACACCAAAGTTGATGTCCTTCCCTGCTAAGTGAGGACAATGCAGGAGGGCAGGAGTTTGCAAGTCCAGAAGGGAGCCTCCCCTCAGAACCACACCCAGGCTAACACCCTGGTGTGTGACCACCCATAGCAGGGGGAAGGCCTTCCTTCTGTCTGAGATATGTAGTTCCAATTTTGCCACGGTAGCCTAAACTAAGATGTTCTTGTGTACTTTTCCTATGTCTTTTCTCCCAATTTTCATAGCCCAACCCCCTTCAGTTAGCTAATGATCTGTCATATCCTTATGGGGTTTAGGTGTACCTAAAAAAACAACTGGTATCTTCCAGCCTAACTTCAATGTTCATATTCTGGATTCCAATAACTCCATGAACACACATCTATTACATCACCAAAAACTTCTTTGGAATAGAAACGATGGCCTTTTTTCCCCTTGTATCTTTCAACCTTAAGCCATATGCTCTATACATACGGTAAAAAATAATTAATGGTAATAATTTGTTGAACTAAATGTTTTATCATATTTTTTATGGATTTATGCAAACTTCTTTCTTAACAAATTGCATTCCTCAGCAAAAAGGGAGAATCATTAGACAAGCATTGACTGGGGTGTAGGCAGAGCCGCCAGGCCCCAGACAAGAGGTGACCTCTGAACAACGTGAATTTGAATTATGCAGGTGTACTTCTATGTGGAATTTTCCTTTTAAAGAACAAGTGAACTGTTTAGCCTAAAAATATTTTTAAAAGTAAGAAAAAGGTGTGCAATAAATAAAATATATAAATAAAAGAATTATAACCATGACACCACATTCAGATGAGAGACGTGTAAATGCAGCATTGAACCTTGCGGTTTCAAGCAAGCATCTCTCTCAGTAGGCAGGCGCTCGCAGGAAGGGCTCTTGGAAGGCAACCGACCCGTGTGGGCATCCAGTGGCTTGCTGTTAGAGGCAGGTCTGGTCAGAAGTGGGTCCTGGAAGCATGACCTGCAGGCACACTGCACCCCCCGACACTGCCCTTCTCTCCCGCTGCTTCCTGGCTGGTACGGAGCAAGCACTTTTCTCCCAGGCAGGCCCTTCTTCCATGGCCCTTCTGCCTTGGAGCCAGCCACCCATGGATTGTAACAAAAGTGAAAGTAAACCTCATTTTTTAACTTGTGTGTGTTGTGTATTGCATTGCAGCAATGAGAAAAATGACTAAGACAAACTATTACTGCATAAAATAACTGCAATACATATACTGTACCCTGTAGTCATTTAGTGACTGTCCCTTCACAACTTGTAAATACCCGCTTAAAATGGTGTGACACTGCTCACCTTCAGCAAATAGCATATCCTCAGTAAAAAGTGATGAGTTGATTGACTATGTTACGGGTAAGACTTTCTGGCCAACAGCATGTTATTAAATTCTGGAGAAATCATTAGATGTAGGAGGGCAGAGTGGGACTTAAAAGAGAGATTTCGGAGCAGCCCACCCTGGCCATCAGCCTTGTAACATCAGAGTCCAGGCACTGCAGCTGCAGTCACTGTAACCACGAACAGTAAGGCTAGGACCCAGCAGCCTGCCAGGCACCTGCCCTCAGTGCCCTTGGCACCACGCCCAAGGCCAGCACCTCCAGTGGCAATGCAATGTTCATGGGGACAAGGCTACAGCAATGAGGAACTGGGGAACTGTAAAGCAGTTTAATTAAGAAATGTGGTCTCCCCAGGGAGATAGCTCAGTGGAATCAGTGCATGTCTGGCAAACACAAAGCCCTGAATTCAATCCCTGACACCAAAAACAAAGAAAGAAACAAAACATGGTTTCAGGACAGGAACAAGACCAAGAAGGTATCAAGCTAAAGAATAATCCCAGGAAGTGCCCTGCCAGTGCAGGAGCAGAGTACAGGAGCGTGGAGTGGAAACATTGTTCAAGAAAAGGGAGCAGATACAAGGAATGGTCAGGCTGAGGTGGGGTGCCTCTTCAAGGAGGTAAACACTCAGCGGACCATAACTGTTCCAGAGGCTACCACACTGTGGAGGTCCTGCATGCAATTATGACAGTTGGGCTATGCACGGCAATCCCTGTCAGAGGCAGAGGTTCCTGCCTTACTACAGGTGGAGAGATCCAGGCCTTGATCACAGTATTCCCAACCTCCTCCTGTGCTGGGGGACTGCAGGAGGGTGCTGATAACCAGAGTGCAAGACCCGAAGGAGACCAGGCATGCCGACGTTGAGGCTACGTGCGGCCCACGACTGCGCATGAGCGTTCCTCACTGAGGTGACACTGGAGAAGACGCAATGAAGGGATTAAGGAAGGCAAGACGGAAATCAAAGACTGCCAGCAACCTCCCCGGTTTTACTGCCCCAATTTCAGTTACTGATGCAAGTGTCCAGAAAATGCCACAAGATAGCAGATGAAAGCAGCTGATCCACCAGCTGAGAGCTCATTTACACCGGGTGCTGAGCACACAGGACTGAGCACACGTCGCCTCTCCGTCCCGCTGTCCTCATGCAGGCATGCCAAGGAGAAAGGAGCATGAGATTCTAAGTCAAAAGCGAACAGAGCCCTGAAGCTGAAGACCTTAAGCGCTTGTGTCTTGCTACTGAACACTGAATTATAAACAGCTACACTGTTTACACGGCATGAGTTTTACTTTTACCGAAAGGTGGTGCTTTTTCGTAATGACAAACATGACTTTAAAAAAGAAAAGCCTGTTTTTTTCCCCAATACACCTTCTAAAGTTTATCTATTTCATATTTGGCCAGACTGAAAATTTCAAGAACCTCATTTTTAATTTGTAACAAAAGCTCACAACTTACAAGCTGAAGCCATCAACACACTGCACGCATGTGATAGTAACTATTTTTAAGAAAAGATGAATGGTTATAGCTGCTTGATGGGCTTGAGGCAACAGAATCACTTGGGCCTGGAAATTGAAGACCAGCTTAGGTGACATAACGAGACCATGTCTCAAGAAAGCAAAACCAAACCTAACCTAAAGAAAACAAAACAGAAGCATAATGCTTCTAATTTTTTACTATGTGTGAGCAAATGCCCAATATCCACACTGTTCAAGGGTCAACTGTGTACCTTATGGCTATTAAGAATGCAGGTATTAAAAAATACTTTCAAGGGCTAGGCAGATAGCTGGGCAGTGTAAGCACCTGCCTGGCAAGCGCAAGGGCCCGGGTTTGATCCCTGGCACCACATGCTTTGTTGACCCAGAACCTCAGGTGTGCTGTGATGGCCACTGAAACTGGGCATGCATGCCTGTAATCCCAGCACTGGGGAGGCTGAAAACAGGAGGATCACTAAGAGTCTGAGCTCTGTACCACATATATAAAGAAAACATTTTTAAAAAATTACCTTTAAAAACATCCTGATAGCCCAGTGTATTGTTGCACACCTGTAATACTCTAGATTTGGGGATGCTAAGGCAGAAGGATTCCAAGTATGAGGGCAGAGTGGGAAACTGAGATCCTGTTTTTCAAAAATAAAAGTGTAGGAGAGCTAGGAATGTGACTCAGTGGTAAAACACTTGCCTCACACACACCAGGCCCTGGGTTCAATCTCCAGTATGAATAAAATAAGAACACCACGCAGCTAAGTTTGGTGGTTCATGCCTATAATCCCAGCACTCTGGGAGGCTGAGTCAAGAGGATCAAAGGAGGAGAGGCAGGATAGAAAAAAGGGGGAGGAGGATGAGGAAGAACAAAGAAATGGTCACTGTCCTTTACTCTTGTAACTAAGTTACCATGAATTAAACTTCATGTGAATGCACACTCCAGCAGCACACATATTAACCTACATCTGAGTTCCCACAGGAATGGCATCAAATGCTTATGTAACAAAAACAGACACATTCATTTAAATCAATGAGGGTGGGGCTGGGGAGATGGCTCAGTAGAATAAGCACTTCCTTGGCAAGTGCAAGGGCCTGAGTTCAATCCCCGGTTCTGCAAAAAGAAATCACCCAGGGAATCAGGGTCAAGAATAGTCTTCGAGTATTTTCTTAACACCTTTGAATGGCACCAAACAGTATTATGCACTACCACCAAGTTTTCATTTTTAGATTCGTTTGGCTAGAGCCGTCAGAAAGTTGGATATGCGATACCCAATGGGAATGCTTTCCTTGGAATAATTTAAGAATATATTTGTAGTTTTTTAGGTAAACTGTAAGAAGCAACTTCATTTTCTTTTTTTTAATGAACTTGCCACAGATATGTTAGTGGAGAATTTTTAAGCAGCTTCTTTGATTTGAGAAATTCCTGTGTATGTGCGTGTGCTTTTTTTCTTTTTTTAAAAGAAGTTTCTCGCTATTTTAAATTCTGTTACACAGCTCAGTGATCCTCCTGTCTCAGCCTCCCCAGTGCTGGGATTACAGGCGTGTGCCATTACCCCCTGTTCTGGGGCCAGCACAGCGTGCCCAGGATTCTGGGACAGGCAAGGCACGTGGTACCAGGGATCAAATGGGTCTTTGCATTTGCCAGGCAGGCACTTAGACTACTGAGCTATCTTCCTAGTGCTTAAGAAGTCTCTTATAAACAGAAACTTTTGTTTCCTGAGAGGCTGGAATGCTTTTTCTCTTCTAGATAATGAAACTTGCATTGAGCACATTTTCAGTTTTACCTTGGCTAACAAAAAAATTTAATGGTAAATTTAAGACTTATTATATTCCTATATGACTTTATGGTAAATACATTTACTGTCAAACTGTGAATATGATTTATTATAAGTCATATTCTTCTAAGTTTTTCCTGTCTTTTTGTTGGTGGTGTTTTATCTAGAGAAGAACAGATGGATAGTGGTGTCCTTTGTCAATACACTGGATGTCAACAAATATGCTATTATGCTGAAAAATATTTGCTTTCTCACCTGATTGGCTTGGCTTTGTAAATAAACTCTTCTGGCATTCAGATCTTCAAAGGGCGTTGGTCTTATATTTGAGCTTCTATAAGGGTCACTGGTAACGACTGTCTCTTGATGGAAAAGGTGTTCTCTCACTAGAGAACTGGAAGCATCCTCTTCAGTTGTCTATTGGAATTAAACCATAATGCATTGGTTGTCAGGAGAAAAAAATCATAAACAAAAATCATAAAGGATAGTTCATTAAAATTTTTATGTATATAATTAGGAAACCATTTCAAAACAAAATATGACATCTAGTGATGAAAAAATAGTGATAAAAAAAAAAGAATTGTACAAGCAAATAGATTTTCTCACTGAAAACCACTTAGAAGGCCACCACTCCCCATGTAGAAGGCATCAAATTCAAGAAAGATCTTAAGTATAATAAAATATGAATATGTAGAAAATAACTTAGGACAAACATACAAATGGACATAGGTCTTAATATGCGTGTTAAAAATAAACAGCAGACACTAAAACCTGCATTGTAGATACAGTGGATAGAAAAGAAGAAAAAGTACCAGCAGTCCATGATCTTACTGAATATAAGCCAGCCTGAATTTGATGCTTAAGTCATCATCAGAGATTTGGGTAGGGAGATATTTCCAGGCAATGACAGTCCCTAAAGACAAACTTTTAAAATTTCTACAACTGGGCCAGGGAGATAGCTCAGTAGACTAAGCGCTTCTCTGGCAAGCACAAGGGCCTGAGTTCAATCTTCACTTCCATAAAAAAATAAAAACAAAAACTACAATGCACACTGGAATTTAACACATTTCAAAGTCCTCGGTTTCCTTTCATTTAGTTTGTAGATGAAGTGGGGGTAATTTGAACAATCCAAAGAACAAGTAAAGACCAAAATAAAGTGATGAAAAGGACCAGGAGATTAATCCTCTGCAAACGAAGGAGACCCACCCAATCTGAGGGCGGGGGGATTTCCATGTCATGTACAGGTGCTAGCTACCCTCAGTGACTATGATCTCTGTGTGCCACCAACATGAACGAAAATAACAGTGATATTAATAGTAGTGAAAGGAGTGAAAGAGAAAGAAAAATAATCAATAATGTTGAGTACGTGCATTCACTGCCTACCAAGAATGTTTTCCCAACATTAATAAAAACAAAATGGGATAACAATTTGTTATTTTTTTTCCATTAACATAGAATTAATTTAAGAATGGTCACAGACAAATAAAATGGCTTAATCATTTCACTTATTCAGAAGAGTATCAGTTAGCACTTTTAAAAGTTTATATTTTTGTACTGTGTCCTTGTAATTTACAAACAGGTTGTTAGTATTTCTAAACTAAAATAGCTCTTTCTTTCCATGTTCAGTCTCTTGTGCTCCCTTCATCCCTCTCTGTTTCTGTATCTCTCCCTCCCTTCCTTTTTATCTTTCATAGTGCTAGAGACCAAACTCTAAGTCAAAAACTTAGGCCAAAACTAAGAATAAAATCCGAATTGCAGAGAAACTCACCATGTACCAACAACTAGGATCTCATCTTATTAAAAAGCTTTTGCACAGCAAGAGAAACCACCAACAGAATGAAAAGACAACTCACAAAGTGGGGAAAAAAGTGTTTGCCAGCTGTTTCTCAAACAAAGGATTACTACGGAGAACAAATGACTCAAAGAACTCAGACCTCCCAAATTTAAAGACCCAATCCAAAATGGGGCATTTGAGATGAACACATACTTTCCAGATGAAGAAATACAAATAACGAATATATAGGTAAAAACAGGTTTAACCTCACTGGTCATTCAAGGGATGAAATTTAAAACAACAACTTGCCCCAGTAAGAATGGCGAGTATTGAGAAATCAACCAATGACAAATGCTAGAGCAACTGTGGGGAACAAGGAACCCTTCTCCACCATTGGTGATAGCGTAGACTCACAAGCCGCTGTGGAAATCAGCGTGGAGACGCCTCAAAACATTAGGGTTGCAGCCCCACGTGTCCTAGCTATCCCCCTTCTGGCTATCTTCTCAGAAGTCTTAAAAACAACAAACCACAATGATCTATAGGTGCACTCATGTTTATCACAGCACCATTTCTAATAGCTAGATCTTGGAAACAACCCAAATGCCCATCATCCAAGGAATGGATCAAAAAAAAAAAGTAGTCATTTTTTAAATAATGGAGTACACTACTGGGCCAAAAAGAAGGAAAAACTGGAGATTTTTATAGCTAAATGAATACAATTTGAGACCATATTCATGACTGAAATAAACATGTAAGATTATCACATGGTCTTCCTAGTGTGAGAAGCTGAAAGAGTGAATGAGATCCAAAATGTGTAACAGATATTATAAAATGGGGAAGGACTTTAAAAGGAAAGAGAAAATGAGATGGGGAAATATACAAAAAAAGGGAAAAGGGAAAAAATATGATAGTTAAGATAGCTATGTTAATTTATCTTAGTTCACTAAAATGAAAGGCTTATGCTCATATTGTTTAGACAATTAAATACTAATTATCTTATATTCTGAGCAACCAACTGAAATATAACATGTACTGCAGTAACCATTGTTACCATTCTTATTTTGAAAATATTTTTTTCCTCTTTAAAATAAAAAACCCCTCAAAATTACAAAAGGAAACATATGTATCTTTTCCAGAGGTATTTTAGAAATAAATGAATTATCAGAAATCATAAACAAATTGGACAGAACACAAAAACAAATAGGAAGGGGAAAGAAACAGAGTTTTGCTTTGTCCAATTAGGGCATAAAATACAGGGAGTTAACTTCTTCGAATTCAATTTCCTTGAATTATAAACTGGAAATAGTAGCTCTATCAGGGTTACTTGGGCATAACCAATCGTGAACGATAATAGTAACACCAGTGGCATTTTATAAAGTAATTATGCCTTTAATGGCACTTTTTATTTGTTGTCTTTTACTCAATTATGACCTGAGAAGTCATTTATGAAAGTAAATAAATCTTACTTTTAAATAATCTGTGCCTGAACAAACACTAAATGATTACATAACCTGGAATTTTACTATACTGACTTGGATTATTCTGTAAGACCAAAAAATAACATTTTATGGCTAAACACATTTATTTGTTTTTTTTTTTAAAGATAATAATCCAAAGTGTTTACTGTTTCACTAATACACAAGTGAAAAATTTAAGATCTGTACAATGCTATTAAAATGTTAGCCAAAATTATAATATGTACATATGCCTCAGATAATAAAATAGTAAAACATCATTTGGTTAGCTGAGATAGCAAACAAATCTGTTAGAAAATACAGAGTATACATACTGTCTACAATAAAGTATATATGACTCATGAACTAAGCATCTATTATTTCAGAAAATCCTCTTTTCCTACCAACTGTATTTTCTTCAGCATACTAAAAATTCAGGTACATATTACACTGCCAGTGCTAAAAAGTGGTGAAAAAGAAAACATAATTATCGATTGCTAATCCTATACTCACAGGAAGAAAATTTGCAAACCATTTCTGAAAGTGATTTTAGTAAAATGTATGAGAAACTTTAATACTTAAAATACTGCTAACAACGTATAATTTTAATAAACATATTTCTGAACCAAATTTATATCACTTGAAGAGTTTCTAGTGAGATATTTTTATCTGAAATTCTAAGTAGTCTCAATATATTCCAAAACAATGTTCCTTTTCTCAAAAAGTGGATTAGTTTTCAATAGCCTTAAAAAACCAAAATATGTATGAATGCAAAGTCATTCATTAAAAAGAAACAATCACATCTTTGGACCACTTCTTAAATCCTGCATGGAAACTTATGCCACCAGTGACAGTGTTAGTGTGCTGTGCTATGCTGGCATGCGTAGGTCCTGTGGAGAGAGGTGTCTTGCTCCTTCACACTGCAGTGCCATTTATGAACCTGAAAGGGGAACCTCGCCAGACTCAGAATCTCCCAGTACTTGTCTGCAGTCCTCCTAGGCCCTCGTAGTTCTCAAAACTGTAATAATTAAGCTTCTGTTGTTTATAAACCACCCCATCTACAGCATGCTGTTAAAGGACTCAAAAAAGTTTAGTTCAGCCTAAGGAAGGAAGCATCCTGTCTGCATAATCTTAGAGCTTACAAATAAATATGACTGACACATATAAGTTCCCCATAAATAATCTGTTAAGCAACCACCTACAAATCAGGTAACACTGTATTAATGTATATTGCCCCAGGAGTCAATGTATGATAGAAAAACTGTAGAAGAATTAAAATTATATAATCACAAAAATAACTGATGAAAAAAATTAAATTTGGGGGGAAAACTTTATAATATTATGCCCATGCAATGGCCCCATTACCATGATGTTTTCCTCAATGTTGAATGCACATATTTTTTATCCTCTATAATTTGATGCTATTCCTATTGTGGACAATCTAGCCATGCAGTGCTCTTTTTTCACTTTGCAGCATTTCATGGATCTTCCCATGAAGATCTTCCCATCATACACTGTATGATGCACCTTTCACTTTGAAATGGTTTTAAAGAAGACCAATGTTTAGATATGCCAGATACTGTTTAGTCAACCCTCTAAATTATGGGCTCATAGACTATTCCCACATTCTTACTCATATACAGCAATGTGCTATCATACAATTGTACACTTACAGTATTTCCTTAATGCTAATTCTCATAAATGAAACTGCTGAGTAACATGCATTTATTCAATTATATTACTAAGCTACTTCTGGCACACTTATGTATCGATTAAAAATTCCTCAACTGTTCATGAGAGATCATTTCTTTATATCTCTAACTCAATAAGGCCTTATTATGCCACTAATCTTTGTCAACCTAATAAGTATCTTATTTTCCAAAATAATTACTATACAGTTTCCATACTTTAATGATAACTAAGACGCTGTTTTAATTTGGGTATGATTGAACAAATGTGTTGAGATTTGAAGAGGCTTCTATGTTTTTCACAGCATTATCATTTTGCAAAAGGAACTATTATTATAGAAACATGAATATAACTTGAAGGGTTGAGGGTGCAGCTCAGCGGCAAAATGCTTGCTTGCTTAGCATGCATAAAGCCCTGGCCAAGAAAAGTTAGGTGGTAGAAAACTTCCCGAAGAACAGAAACTTGAATACTTAATATGAGCAAAGCATATATTCAAGTGGTCTCCAGTTATAACACACCCATATTCAATATTTTTAGTACTATTTGCTGGCATGGGTTTATCTGTACTGAGAAGAACCTTGACCAACATTTAATGTACAATGCAATTTTGTTTTACCCTCAGCTGGTCAACATGAATTACTTGTGTAATAATTATATAATATATGTAACAATTATTTTGTAGTCATTTCTGATAACTTGCTTAGGTCCTTCTTTTCCTAAGACTCCTACAGCAAATTGTGTGTAAAGGATACAGGGTAATGCAATAAAGTAACTCTAGCTGTTACCTCTCCACCAGACCATTAGGTCTGTGGGGAAAATAAAAACAGGCTTCCCTTCTTTCCACTCTCTGTCCTTTTTTCCAGTATTCATTCTGAGAGAAAATTTAGTGTTGGTCTCAATTTTTAAATGTATAGCTCTTAGTAAGCGTAGACAAATAATGTTATACTCTCTATCTAATCAACAACTTCTTTCTTGCACATAAATATTACAAATTACAGGTTAAAAATGTGCAAAGCCATATGCAACAACTTTTTACTAACCATTATTTAAAACTATACCCTCAGATTATAGAAACTTAAAACTGCACAGAAAAAAAAAAGAGAAAAAAAACCTCCCATAATCCCACAAGACCAGCAAAATAATTTTCAACATTTTGGTATAGTGCTTCCAATACCAATTCATTTATTTGGCCACCACATACTTCTATTTTAATTCTTAGGGTACTGAGTTACTTTTAATTTAAGGATAAGAATAAAGTCCTTCAGTTATTTACCTACAATCTAGGTATTTACCAGAATACTGTAGGTATACAGTATTCTAAGCAAACAACACAGATATATGATGAAACAACAGAAAAAAATGAAAAAACTTTATCGAGACACTTTAATAATAAGGAAAACAAGCCCTTTGTCCTACCTTGTATGACATACATTTCTAATGAAAAATTCGTTTGGCTTAAATGCAGTACTAAGTCTATAGAAATTATTTACTGCCTACAGATCTATTTTTGAGATAAACAGTAGTTACAAAGTTCCTGCTAGGTACACAGCTCTACGCAATCCTTCCTTGAACTAGTAAATCTACTCTTTAGATTCTCCGCCAGTCAGACTCAAAAGTATGAACAGAACATTATGTCCATTTTCAGTAGTCAAAGTCTTAAAAATATCAGAGATTTTAGAACTTAAGTATATGACAGTAAGTCTAAAGGACAGTGCTAGCTTGCTTGTATTCTAACTCGCTAAATAATAAAGGCTACCAGTTAACTTCTCAGGCATAGATCCTTACTAAAATTAATTCCACCTTTTCAAATTACGACATGAACAATTCATACCTCCGCCTAGGGCAAAATAACTTTAATGAGTAAATATAAGTCATAGCTTTATTTCCTTTGCTTGGAAATAGTATTATCTAATTCCTAGAAAGTTAAATTAATCAAGTAATTCTCATTGGCCAAAGAAAAAATATGACAACTTTTCATTTTCAATCGATCATGTTTTTCATCTTCTGCTTAAAGATCTAAGGTCTTTTCCTCTTACAAT
>PVKA01003883.1:49201-105096 GCA_004027165.1 Ctenomys sociabilis
AAAAAAAAAAAAAAAAAAAAAAAAAAAAAAAAAAAAAAAAAAAAAAAAAAAAAAAAAAAAAAAAAAAAAAAAAAAAAAAAAAAAAAAAAAAAAAAAAAAAAAAAAAAAAAAAAAAAAAAAAAAAAAAAAAAAAAAAAAAAAAGAACACTAAATGAAAAGAATATTTATACTTTTAATACTGGTTAGTTAGGCGTTCTAAAAATCCTAGTTTTAAAATTTTTTCTTCCAAAAAACCTTCTTAAATACAATTTATATCATATTAGTACTAAACTAGGTAACAATTATAAAAGACAAATGAGAAACATTTTTAATTCAAATGATGACCTGTTATGAAACCCTTCAAAACCAAGTTCAAAGCCGGGCGTGGTGGTGCAGGCCTGTAATCCCAGCACCTGGGAGGCTGAGGCAGGAGGATTGTTGTGAGTTCGAGACCAGCCTGAGCTACAAAGTGAGCTAAGGCCAGCCTGAACTGCATAGTGGGACCCTGTCTCAAAAAGACAAAAAAACAAAAACAAAAAAACCAAGTTCAAAATAAAAAAAAGTAAACTGTTTTCTGATGACTTAGAGTTAAGAGAACAACATGCAGGAAGCAAAATGCTGTTTATCAGCAAGTAACCACACAGATAGCAGCGGCTGGCAAAGGACAGGCACTCACATATTTTTTGAATAAATTAATTAACCAAAATGGAGATTTCCACTCTAACACTTAATGCGTTAAAATGTTTGTTCTAAATATAACATAATCAGTACTTCTTCTCGATTAAAAAATTAAATGGGTAATTCACTTAAACTATTTTATCTGCCTTTACCAATAATCAGGAAAATAAATATGACCATTACCTTAAATCATAGTACTCAAAATAACCTCACAATGTTTACTTATGCCAAGCCCATAAGTGAATTATGAAATTTAAGACGATGTATTTTATTCCTAATAGTTAAATAAATTAGAATACATCATACCCTCCAATACATTTCAAGAGAAGAGTGAACTAAAATGGACATACCATAAAATAAACGTTACAACACACTAAGGCCTATTTGAGAGCTTTACTTTGTAATTTCCATTCTAGAGGTTCAACAATCTCTGAGCACTCTTACCAAGGACAACCTAAACTTTCTATCTGCTCAGGTATCAGTCACACCCCACTACACAAGGAATTAGCGTAACAATCGGGCAGCTTCAAGCAACCTTTACAGTCCCAAGAGTTAAGACACTCTGGAGCAGCTAGGTGGGCTCCCACGATGGTGTGCCGACACAGCTGTAGCTCGTCACCACCCGGATGCAGGAGCTGGAGAGCCTCTTGGGGGCGACAGTGCATCCCACCGCCTCTTCCGGACAGCAGCTGCAGGGTCTTTTACCCTGTACCCTTGGAAGATCCTACATTCTGACAACTCATTAAGTACACTACACACCGCAGTATTCCACTGAAAGAATATTAAAACATTTGAGAATCTACCTATAATTCCCACACAGTATTAAAAAAAAAATAAAAATTGATAGAAAAATTAGTTTTACTGAAATTATACTGAAATAAAAACCTATCATGAGTAATTTCTACTGATAGTACACGTTTTCTACTTTATTATGAGTATTGAAATCTAAGCAAGTAGTTTAATGTGCAGTGAAGCTAACATAAAACTCCTTCAGGTGCACATGGATAAACTGAGGAAAGAGATCTTAATATGAAGCAGGGATCCTAAGAAGCTAAAACAGAAAACCTATTCTTACTGCTTTCCCTGCTGCTCTTGTCTTTACTAGCATTTTTTCTTGGTTGTTACTTTTTACTACTTGCTTGTTACTAGAAAAAATGTATTGCTGCTTTTCATTCTTTACCAAAGCCCTAACATATACAGTGCTAGCAGTAAACCTGATTGTGAAAACTGACAATTTTTACAAAAACAACTAATTACAACATTTACAAAGTCTTGACCCTGTTAATGTCCTATAGCAGGTTTTTTCCTCTAAATCAGAAGAATATTAAAATAATCATTAGGTAAGGAAAATATTTAAAATGGGGAAACTCTACCTATGCATAAGCTGAATTTTCTTGCCCCACCCCTCTAGTCTTTTTTGACTGCTACAAGAAAAGGGAGCAATACAAATTATTTAGTGGAAAAAAATTCTTTTTTGCATTTATTACATATTTCTTGTATCTGTGTAACTGCAACTCACTGTACTTAGTGAGACCTTCAATAAGTATATTCATAATTCATATACATATACTATAATTCTTCAATAAGCAGAAGATGACCACAGGATACACCAACTCAAAATACAACTAAAATGTTAAAAATTGTACTCATAAAATGTTAAGGGTACAGAAAATATCAGTCTGTACTTAAGTGAAAAAAATGTAAGTTGTAGTATAATGATACTGCTACAGAACATACTTTTATGAGAAAATACTAAAGGCCACAATTTAACATGTGGAAGTTATCACTGATAGTAACAGATTCATGTTGTAGTTTTTTGTTTGTTTGTTTGTTTTCAGGCAGGATCTTGCTATGTTGCCTCAGCTGGCCTCAAACTTGAAATACTTCTATGTCTGGTTTCTGAGTAGCTGGGATTACAAGAGTGAACTACTATTCCTGGAGATTTTTAAATTTTTTCTTTAAATACTGTTGTGTATCTCAAATCTTCTAAAGTAAACATTTTTTATTTTCTGATTAAGAAAAGTATTAAAATAAGCAACTGTGTACACAAACTGTACACAAAATATTTTGCAAGGTTACTCGATCACAACTATTTTTATATAGGGATTCAGTCTTTTTTACAGCTATAAAGGTATGAATGCTGATTGCAGGAAATGTGAAAAATGTGGAAAACTATTAAAAAGAAAGTTATACGGCTCAGAATCACAATCCAAAAACATTTACCATTTTAGGTAATACGGTTAGCAACATGTAATTTTAGTTTCCAAATGCTCCCTCTATTGCAAGTAAATTGGTAAACAAAAACATTCTAAGAGCTGCGTGAGAGTCATCACTGGATTGCTATTTAGATAGTTCCTCAATATCTCCACATAAAACTAAACCCATGTATAAAAACTTCTCTATCTCTCCACTTCCTTTTCATACATTAGATAGAGCAAACTGAATCACTAGACCAGCAAGTACATGTCTATTTATCTTTCAGGCTTAATATATACTTAAAAAAACCTATTTTCTAGAAAAAAGGAGTGCCAATCTGTGTTCTCGCCAGCAAGGCTTCGGTCTATTCACCTCACAGATGGACACAGACACCATGGGACAGTACCTTTTTATAAATTTTTGGCCCCTTGGTAACTAAAACTGTTAGTTTAGTTTATAGTGCCTGCTGATTAAAATGAACTAAAACCAGTGGCACTGATATACTCATTAGCAATTGGCATTTCTTTTCTGTAAATTCTGTAAAATTCTTGCTTGTTTTTGGGAGAGAATCTGTTGCTATGTGGATTTCAGACTACCTCATCTCTATGATCTCATGGGCCAATTCCTTAAAAACAAACTAAACCAAAATAAATACTCTTTCTACATATTCCTTCTGCTTCTCTGAAAAATTCAAACAAACACAGTGTCTTCCTTTGCTAATGATTTATGTGTTCTTTATTACAGCTCAGAGATTTCTTCCACATACTTTACGTTCAGAGATTCTTTTCAGGCCAAAGTACTTACTTGTATGTCATCTTCTGTTCCTCCAGCTTCAATTTTCGATGGTGGGCATCCTAAGAAAACAAGCAAAAGTTAATTAAGCACAGAATTTTCACCTTACATTTCATTAATGATTAAATATGTTATTAAAATATTTTCAAAAACTGATCAGAGATTATTCCTGGCTGCCAGACAACCCTGTCAGATACTGGTCAATTGCATTTGCACCTTTGCTATAATAAAAAATAAAACATGAATTGTTTCCTTCCTCTGTAGGTAAATTTCTAGTTATTTATTAAAGTAATGTCTTCTCATAATAAAGATGAAATAACTATTATCTCATGATAAATTTCATTTCTTGTTAGTGTTTATAGAATAATACAACAATCATTTTTTTTCAACTTTATTCAATACAGGGTTGAAAGCAATGCTTGGGAAGGTACATCACGAACCATAGGGTGCGAGCGACACCCAGGGTAAACTGTTACGTGCTTAAGGTACAGTAGCTGAATCATTTAACCAGTTTCATGTAGGAGCAAACATATTTGAGGTGGGCCTGAGGCCACATGTATCTAACACTACGTAGGAGGCTAAGGCAGGAGGTTTCCAAGTTTGAGGGCAACCTGGGCAACTTAGAAAGATTATGTCTCAAAATAGAAAGGGCTGGGAATGCAGCTCAGTGGTAAAGCAGTTGACTAGTATTTGTGAATCCTAAATTGTATACCATTTCCCTGTTTCTGCCAGTGGTTTGTCTCAATGATTCATTTTTTCCAAATTCTTATATAAAACATCATTGTTAAGATAACACACATTACAATGCAGTCTAACACATTTTGATCAGTTACTTGATCAAAATAACTATTCTATTAAAAAGGGTATTTTCAGCCTGGCACTGATGGCACAAGACTGTAATTCCAGCATTCTGAGAGACTGAGGCAGAAGGATTCAACCTCTGAGTCCCGACTAAGAAACTCAATGAGATTTTTCTCCCAAACTGGAAACAAGGGCTGGGGTATTTAGCTCAATGTGAGGCTCTGGGTTCAATCTCCAGTACCGGGTATTTGTGGACTGTAGTGCTATTTTCCTTCATAATTTGAAGAAACAAAAACAAATCTCATGTTATTTTTCCTTTTTTTGTTTTGTGAAGAAATGGACTTTAATGTCATTTTGTTTTGTCTCTTTAAGTAAAAATGACTTCTTCCTCCAAAATCTCATATACTTTAAACATCATAACAGACTGGCAGAATATAGAAAGAATACATGGGGTTATGGTCTCAATCCTTAGCCATGCAATCCAGACTTCTGTCACTGAATTATCTACATATACTTAAAATACTACAGATTCTTCTTTTATCTAATTACCAAGGATAAGGCTGACAACACCCACACACGCAGAACCACACCGTGATTCTGACAGCTCTACTCTATTGTTCTCTCTTCTTCAAACCATTTTTCCCCCTCAAACCCTTTTTATGGTTTCTAAATATTAGCTATAACTGCTAAGCATTGTTATTTAACAAATAAAAACTGGCTAAAGAGCCCATTATTTCATTTTACCTATTTTAAGGTTCAACGCCTGGTCACATAACACCCTTTGTATCAACTCTCAAGAAAGGTGACTTTTGGCACACGGAACAGATGAATACATGAAGAAAATAAGCAGTACCTACCTTGAGAAATATCCTCTATAGCTCTTCGAATGCCTCTATCAAATGCCCTAGCATCAGCAGGACTTTGAAAGGTAAGGCCAAACTTCTTGTCATCTATCTTCCAATGGTGAAATGTTGGAGTGACTTTATTATAAATTAGGTCTTTTTTAAGCATACATTCCAAAACCACCTGTCAAAGACAAACACCAGAGTTAATACACATATATTCAATGTAGCTGTCACATACAAACTCAGGGGAGGACAATTTTATTTTCAAACAAGTATTTTTAATAAATTTTAAAATAGAAGTCTTGAACTTCATCTACTCCACCAAGCTAATAATGAGATGGAATCAAGAAGAACATGCATGGCCTAGTGTGGGAGCACACGCCTGTATGCCAGCAAGAGAAGCTGAGGCAGGAGGACAAGTTCAAACTCAAAGCTCGCCTGGATTACACAGCGAGTGCAAGGCCAGTCTGGACTATATAGTGGGATCCTGCCTCAAAGACCAAACCAAGCCAAAGCTAGAGTGCCCAAGCTGTGAACAGTATTAGGTTATAATTCCCACGTCAGAAAAAACAGGCACACGCCTGTTCCAACCAAAATTTCCGAAGACTAGCAGGAATTATTTCTTGGAAGAGGTAGAGGGGTTGGGGGGTGAAAGAAATACAACCTTTAAGTCACTATAGTAAATTTCTTAAAAGATCCTTTAACATTTTGTTTGAAGATCTAATGGACCTTCAGGTGGGTGAGAATACCTGGCTTTCCTCTTTCTCATGCTAAGCAAGCACTTTACATTTTGAAGCCTTAGTTTCCTCACCTCAAAATAGGAACAGAAATGAAACATCACATGAACATACACGTAAAGCACTTCATGTAACGTTCGGGGCAATATGCCTTTGCTCACATTTCCCATCAAGTTTAAAAGGAAAGTAACAAGAATAATATAATAACTCCTATTTCCCTTTTATTCAGATTTGTTGCATGTTTAACATTTCCTCTCGATATACATCTATGAATAAACTTTAACTTATTTCAAGGTTGTCTGTACATACCCTGTTACTCTTTAATACTTCAATATTACTTCGTAAGAGCAATGTTGTCCTTTTATATAATTATAGAGCAATCATCAATTTCAGAAAATTTAAAACCAAAGTAACAGTTTTACCTAATTTGTAACCTACATTCTAATATTATTCACTACACTAATAAAAACTTCTGTACTTTTTATGTAATTGGGGCAAGGTAGTGAGATAGGGTCTCCCAATATGGTTCAGGATGGTCTTGAATTTTCCTGCTTCAGCCTGCTTGAGCAGAGATTCAATACAGTGTTCTTTTAAAACCTTGTAGTGCAAGATCTATTCCAGGGCCACACATTATATTCAATTTTAATGTTCTGACTTTCTCACTATGAAATGGTTTTCCCAACCTTTGCTTTTCATAATATTAATAATACAAATTTAACAGGCATTTGTCATTGTTACTACTCAAAATTTTATTAGCGATATTAAAATGAATCTAATTAATGAACAAATAAAACTACAAACCTAAAGTATTTTGCGAATACTCTTTCTAAACAGAATCCAGATCCCTTACCTTATTCTGCTGCAAAGAACTCACAATGACCCAAATTACTGTCTACTGGTTACTGACCATCCTGCTGCCCTCACGAGAACTTGGATACTAAAGAAGCAGAGCATTGGATTTGTTTTACCAAAACCCTGGACCTAGAATGGCACATTCTCTCCAACAATTCGGTCAAGTCTCCAGCGACAGAGGCTAACTTCTCACTTCTCGCTCTGCTCTGGTCACCATTGTCACGCGCGCGCTCTTTAAGCACCTGCCAGTCCCTGCAGATCCCTTTGCTCGGCTGCAGACGGAGTGGGGTGAAATCACTGCACGCACAGTGAGCCCTATCAGTACGCTCCCTTTAACATGTTCAGTGCTGTTTCAAGAATTTCAGGCCAAGACTCCTGTTGTGGCCCATGAGGTCCCCGTGAGCTGGCTGGTCTGCTGCAACCTTTTTCCCGACACACTGGCCATTTCACGGCCCGCAGGACTAGTCCTTCTCCCTCTTGCTGATCTTTAAGATCTGAACTCACACAACTTCCTGAAGAAAGCCATCCCTAACCCTTAGACCGAATAGTCTGATAAGGCTTCTGATACGCGTAATTACAAGTACCTATAATTTTAAATGAGTCATTCTTTGTATAATGCTCATGTTCCCATCAGTCCACAAGTGAGGTGAGGATGGAGACTGTAACGTCTGCTCACATCTCTGCAAGCCTTAATAGCAACTGCACGTTAGGCACTTGAAAAGCAATCCTCCTCAGAAAAATACACATTTCCTATAAATTTTCAGCTTTTACTTATTCCCTTAGAAACTCACTCATGGATCAGAGTACAAATCCTTAATTTACACTTTATGAGGGATTTAGATTCAACACAAGCATTGTTATGCTTTCCTCCCAGAGCCAGATAGCGACTTTTAGAAATTCTGTAAGTCACTATTAGAAGTTGTAATAAAATTACAGTAAAAACAAATGTACTCAAAACTTATTACTGAACTACATTTTAGAATTACCCATGTTCCTGAGGTAGTTTATGACTACTAAAGCTACACAATGCAAAGCCTACATAAGCTGGGCACTGCTCATTTCTTCCCAGTACCATGGTCAGTGGCTTCACGGGGCCTGAAGCCAGGCAGGGAGGGGCACAGCAAATGCTACAAGTTGAGGCTTTTGTTTCATCTTGAAAGGTGATTTTTCATCAGCACAGTGCTGACTATAATGACACTCAATAATTTATGAATGAAAAAGGTGACTAAAAACTGTTCTTGTGTATTTGAAAGCAACGTGACTAAATTGCCTCAGGAGTTTCACTACTTTCATGAAGCTACCTGTATTGGAAAAAAAGAATTCACACCCAGGGCTTTCATGAGTCAGTCACCTCTGCTCAGTTGCTTTCCACCGACTCACAGTTTCTCATGCAACCATTCTGCAGCAATAATAACAGTGGAATTCACAATGAGTTTCTAGAATTCAACAAGTACAGTACTAGGAATTGGTAGGTTTTTTTTTTTTTTTTTTTTACTATATTCATTACTAAACAGTAGAAAAAGAAATATGCTAGAAAACAATGTCAAAATTATTACAGAGACATAAGCTGAGTCTGATCCCATAGTCATATTATATATCACTAAATTGATTTTAAATACATAAAACTATTATGGAATTGGCTCTTCTGATTTTCTAAAATTAATTATTTTTCTACTTTCCCTCAGGTAAAAACTTGACACAAACTATACTAATCCATGCCACTGGTTTTCAGATGGCACCAACCTCTTACAGACTCCCAAATCTTACAGAACACTGAGTGCTAGGGCTGAGCTTTACAACGTGCTGCGGAGAAAATGCGAAGGACGATGGCTGGCCCTCACACCAACGCTGTGAGCAAACATGCTCCACAGCCAAGTCACACACACCGTTCACATACTGCAGCAAGTGATTTCAACAATTTTACAACTGGACTTCAATTTTGTTATTCACTTTAGCTAAAGAACAGTATGAAGAAATAAACATTTTACTATCGATAGAGTATATTTTATATAGCAGAAAACCAATTACCCTTTAGGAAAAGGCTGTAGTAATGGTAGCAGATATTACAAATTTAGAATAGGCAGTGAGATATGGAAAAAAAAATCAAAGGGACCTACTTCTGGCCACAACTACCCAATGTCTCAGTAGGTGATTTTACACTATACTTCTACGATATTTTCCTCCAACATTTTCACAGTTCTTACCACCTCCATGTCTAAAACCTGACAGTCTTACATATATATCTAAGTCATACAAGGTAAAATAAAGACAGTTTCATCACACCAAGAACAATCAAAGTACACCTTAGTGAAGAAACAGGTACCTAAGTGTCTACCTAAAATGAGGAAACAAAAAGAAAATGAGACTGAGATTTGTACCAAGAAAGTAGAAGAAAGCTTAAAAAGACTTTTACTAATCATGTGATCAGTACTAAGGCTGAAGGGCTGGAATGCTTAAAAACTTCTTTACTAGTACAGCCTACTTTTCATTGCCCCTTCTCAATTATATGGGACAGAGTGTTCCAATTCAAGCCTCCTGGAGTCTCACTGTACTGTTTATCTTTAGATAACACTAATATTCATAGGCACAAGGAAGCTGAACTCATTGTTTTTGTATTCATGATTTGTATCATTTGCAAATAAACTACAGAAAACACTAATTATTGTACATCTTTGGTAAGAGAGCTTAACTAAGCAATTATCCCAGTATTACCAGGTGAATTATTTTGAAAAGAAGTTAAACTGATAAATTATTCTTGATCAACAGGAAGTTGCACCTATTTATTCACTGATGTTGTACAGAAAGAAACCCTACAGAAAGAAAGTGGTTTATCAAATTCTCTCAGAATGACTCATTTGTAGAACTTTGCAGAAGAATACAAGGCATAGGAAGTTAAGTCTGAGTTCAGTCAAAGTTATCCTAAAGGCAACTGTCAGACACCATCAAAACAATCACAGCTGGGTGTGGTCACACACTCCTGTGACCCCAGCGCTCTAGGAGGCTGAGGCAGGAGGATCACAGTACAAATCCAGCCTGGGCAACTCAAATAAAGGGGCTGGGGATGTGACTCAATGTCAAGACCTTAGTGCCACAAGTCAAGGACAAAACACCATAATCTTAATCTTGCCTGCAGTTACAAAACTTCAAATATATTTAACTAATTCATGTTAAGAGCTAAAGAGGCTTCTTTCTGGGATTACGTCATTCTGGAAATATGTGAATGTCATAAGGTTCTCATGGTAACCCTGAAGGGCATTTGTAAAATACAAAGTAGGGATAAATGCAAAAGTATGTCAGGGACATCACCCATTTCTACATAAAATTTTTATGTTAAATTAATAAAAATAGACAGTTACTATAAAACATTAGTGTTAAGCCTAAATCATAAATAACTACAAAGTACTACCAAAGTAACTTAACTGAGTGAGGCATAATTGATCTGGTAAAACTATGGCTGGCCACTCTGAGGCACAGGCACCAGAGCTCAGATTCCGCTCTCCTGCTGGGGCTAGGGAGACAGTTCAGTAGAATAAGCACTTGCCTGGCAAGGGCAGGGTCCTGAGTTCAGTCTCTGGTATTACAAAAAAAAAAAAAAAAAAAGAAATAAAGGGCACTGGGCCTGTCTCTTCCCACTGGCCAGACTGCTATCTCTACCTGTCATCTCCTCAGAGGAGCCCTAAGTAAACATGACTAAAGAAAAACCCAGACTATTGGCTTGGTACAGGTGTCTGTCCTTCTCCAACCCTGACCTTTTCAGTCATCAGACTTCAATAGAAACAGACTTCAGAAGACATTTTGCTTTAGCTGTAACTGAGATGCTACAATATATATTCAGGTTGCTTAAAAATCAAAATGATGCTGACACTGATTTTTTACATATATAATATACATTGTTCATGCATAAGACTTAAAAAGGTATTTCACTAGTTAAAACAGATCCCTAAGGACAGATAAAATCCTGTCAGCATAAAAAGGTTCTAAAGACACTGATTACACAGTGTCCAATAGCTTTGGACCTATCAAGAGTCAGGTCTTGTGTTTGTGACATAACACTCAGCCCTGGTGTTAAAAGAAAACAACACCTCAGCAGTGCCCCTTGCTTACAATGGGGCCTTGTCCAAAACACTGAATGGAACACTGGTTTAATCTGACTGAATGTTACATATTTCATGAAGTGTCTAAGTTGATCTGGTTGATTTCTAATATATCTCAGGTATTTCATACTCATAGTTAATACAGGTGTGACCTTTTTAACTAAAGCTAGGACTTACAGCAAACTATCAGACTCTATCAAAGGTCTAAAGCCAGTGGGTTATAATTGCTATTCCTTTTTTTTTGTCTTTTTTTGAGACAGGGTCTCACTATGCAGTTCAGGCTGGCCTTAAGCTCACTTTGTAGCTCAGGCTGGTCCTGAACTCACAACAATCCTCCTGCCTCAGCCTCCCGAGTGCTGGGATTACAGGCATGCACCACCACGCCTGGCTTGCTATTCCTTTAAAAAGGATTCTAACTTACCTGTTAGCTCGAATACTCATACTTTGATAACCTATGCTCTAATTTCTCAGAAAATTTACTTCTTAGAAGACACTAAAACCTAGGTAATTCTATAGCAAATTCAGGTAAAACCTACAGCAAATATGCTTGATTACTTTTAGATTCCGTTTACTGGGATCCACCAGATTCTGTCTACAGAGACATAGTAAGGTCATAACCACCTTATACAGTCCAGGTAAGCTGAGCCTTCTAGGAGTTTCTTGCCTTATTACAAGGGAAGCTGTCTTCACATTCCTTGGGCAGGACTGACTGCCCTCTAAATCCACTGCAAGGGCAAGTTGCCCTCACATTCCTTGAGCAGGGCTGGCTTTAACAGGCCTTAAAACCAAAGTTATGTCTTGGTCAATGGGCCCCAGGTATCTGACACAAGCTGCAGAAGTTAGAAGGGTTTGCAGGAATGAATCTGTCTGAGTTGAGGTAGTAGAAAGGATACAGAACGGAAAATGAGAATGATGATTCTAGCAGCTTATGGAAACAAAGGCCAGTCGGGAAATGGGGGAAAAGTTATGCTTCTTTGAATCCAGACAGAGAAGGGACATTTCAAGCAAAAATGGTCAAAGCTGCTAGAGAGGGAAAAAAGAAAGTGTTCATGATGGAGTCAGAAGAAGTTTCAGATTGAAGTGGTCATGGGTCTTCCCTTCTCAGTCTGAGGGAACCCATGTTAACTGCCAATATAAGGAGAAAGCCTGTTAAACTTTTAATAGATGCTCATGCAGATTTGTCAGTAGTTACCCAGCCAGCGGCCCCCCTTACAAGGTCTTCATGTACCTCGAGTAATGAGTTGGCCAGTTTATTTGAGATATCCAACAGCCATAAAATATAAAATGGGATTAAACCACACATTTAAGAGATCTCTGGTAATGGACCTACAAAAAGTTCTGATTAACCTTTAAAACAGGTTATTACCTTCCAGATCCTTCTGCTAATGTCTCAATATCTGTTCAAAAGATATCAAATCAATGGTATGTGAGATGTTGAGGTCCCCTGGACCCTATCTTTATCATTTTTATGGGAAGTCATTACTACTTGCCTAGTGAAAATCATTTTTGACTGTATTCATAATTATCCTGTTGATGTGATTATTTGACCCACGCATGTTTAATTGTTCGGCTATGTTTCCTTGAGATGCAAAAGCTATATGCCCACCCAAAATAAAAATACCTGGTGTCTATTGAATGCCTTTAGACAGAACCTCTGGAGGATATCTTTGACTGCCAGTCAACAGCTATGACCCCTCTCAGCCTGAAGAAGCCAAGAGCAGTCATTACCCATGGCTCCTTCACAGTTCGGGTTAGTTCTTCAGAGGGGGAAATGTTGTAAGCAGCTGAGTTAGATAGAAACATAGGTAGTCAGACAGGACTAGGCCCTCAAGGAGATGATATGGAAGACAAAGGAGGAAGCAAATACAGATACATACTTCCCTAGGGATGGGCATCAGGAATTGATATTCTAAATGGTTATCAATTACCTTGAAAGAACTCAAATGAATCACTAACTCAACCCTCCAACAGGAAAAGACCCTGTCAGATATTCATGCCCTCTTGCTACGTGACTCACTTCCCATTTGATACTGAACTTAATCAATTTTATCTAAGCATTGGTGCTTGTAAACCTCATCATTTGACCATAGTTCTGTTCCACCTCATGCCCTCCTAAGTGAATTCCCATGCTCTCCATTAACTTAAGTCCTCTTCACCGCATGGTCTTCCTCTGTACAAGTCCCTGGAATGAGGCTGGGGAGATGGCTCAGTAGAATAAGAGCTTCCTGGCAAGTGCAAGGGCCTGAGTTCCATCCCTGGTTCCACCAGAAAAAAAAAAAAAAAAGTCCCTGGAAGAGACAGCTTCCTCGGGACTATCCGCTCAGGACCCCTCCTGTCCCTCTCTCGAACAGGAGCTTTATTTCCCCAATTAATATATTCTGTTCATTAAAAAAAAAAAAAAAAAAGAATATGGCGGGCTAAGAGCTGGCCAAATACCTCAACAGACTAAAGTGCCTGCTTAGACTGGCACAGGGACCAGGGTTCAATCCATGGTAAGCCACGTCACCTCCACAACGTGCCCTGCTGGCCCGACCCCCAGGGCATGCTGAGACAGCAACTGAGACTTGGCTTGGTGGTGCACACTTGTAATCCCAGAGATTGGGAGGTAGAAAACAGGAGGATCAATATGAGTCCCATCTGGGTATTGAGATCCTGTAGACCCTGTACTAAATACATTAAAAAGAAAAAAAAAAAAAAAAGAATGTGGTTGGCTAGCAAAACATACCAAATCAAATTTTAGAATCGTTATTACAACATTTTAAACTTCTCATTATCTGCAAGTGTCTTGGGATTAGAAATGATGATTATTAACTAAAAAAAAGATGAAAGAAAGTGTAAACTAGGAAAAGCCACAAAAAATGGGAAAAGCAGCTAAATATGCATCATGACTACACTGAAAACCAAAACAAAACTTTCACACACCAATTGGTCTGACAGGAGAATGTAATACTATAAATGGACCAGCTGGAACCAACTTTAGGAAGATGACTATAATAATGAAAGGAGAACAAACAGAACGCTGTAGGTATTTTGGTAGAACAACTTTGCATTTCAACACAGATCTAAGTTGGTTAACATACATAAGTTTAAATTCTTTTCTATCTAGATACATAAATCACTTTGGGAACCATAAACATGAAGACTATCTCAAAGTCTTTCAATCCAATAGTAACAAAAAGGACAAACACTTTTACTTTGTTTCCATTCTTTTTTCTGTTAAGGTCAAAGTTAATGAAAAAAATGAAGAGAAGGGGCTGGGGAGATGGCTCAGTGGAATAAGTGTTTCCCTAGCAAGCGCAAGGGCCTGAGTTCAATCCCTGGTTCCACCAAAAAAAAAAAAAAAAAAGAAAGAAAGATGAAGAGAATCCTGGAATTTAAGAAAATAGCAAGTTATAGCATAACTTTATTAAAACTTTGTCTATACCAGGCAGAGTTAAAAGAGAGGAAAGAAGAAAGATAGTTAAAATAGAATAGATGCTTGTACATATGCAAAATAAATTAGGTGATGAAAAACAGAAGGGGCAGGAACACAGCACATGTACTTCCCAAGGATGAAGGAAATCGATGTGAGAGGATCCGGCCCAGTAACTGATCAGGTCTGCGGGCTGTGCAGCTGCGATCAGTGGGATGCCGGGCAGTCTCCAATGTGCTGCTTGGCTGACTTCTGGGCATTACACGAAGTATAATTACACTAAATACTCAAAACTGTGGATAACAGTAAGCCTTCAATACACCTGGTGCTGCCACTGGCCCATGCCACGTTAGTGGCTATGAGAGACTGGGAGGACATTATTCATGAGGGCCATCTTTCTTGAGTATAGTAAAAGGAGGAATTGGAAGATAAATACAGGTAGTGTACTCAGCACTCTAAAGAGTTCATGGGAATAGAGTCTGAGGAGCTGAACAGTAAATCCTTCTGTTTCTAACACTTTTCTTTCATCTGAAAGAAATTCTCTAGGATAAGAATTTATACACAAAAACAGTGAGGAACTGCACTCATTAAATAAATAAAACTTGAAAGATGTGTTCTAATTTATTTTGGGAAGCATGGAGAAAAAACCCTGTTATAAAATGACTGTACTGTTTGCCAGAGCATTTAAAATAGACCAACCTAAAAATGGGTATAAGTGTACTTTTATTTCACTAATAACAACTAATAATTTAGAAGAGTAAAATTAAATAAATACTTTTAAACTAACATGCACTTTATTAAAGTTGCTACCTTAAAGTAGATAACTTCATACTTGTTATCTAAGTAGTAATACAAAAATTTTACTAGTAACTTTCTGAATCCAATGAAAACTCTTTTCATTTTCTAAAATGAAAGTACAAATTATTTGATGACCAAAAGTTGAAAATTCTTATTTCAAATAGATGGCTTTCAGAATGAAAACTAGTGCCACAGATAGGCACAGATGTACACCTGAAACCCCAGCTCCTTGCAAAGCTGAGGCAGCAGGAGGTGAGCTGGAGACCAGCCTGGGCAACACACCTAGATCCTGTCACAAAACAAAACAAAACAAAACATTTCACTAATTACACAGCA
Organism: Ctenomys sociabilis; assembly: GCA_004027165.1. NCBI lineage: Eukaryota > Metazoa > Chordata > Mammalia > Rodentia > Ctenomyidae > Ctenomys > Ctenomys sociabilis. Next base: position 64,722 of record PVKA01003883.1, read on the forward strand.
ATAAAAATGTGTCTTCACCACTGTGCTCCAATCTGAGGTGGCCTTTAGAAATAACAGTCATAAAAGTAACAGAGGCAACAGTGGCAGCGATTCTCATCTGACAGTGCAGCTACAACAAGGAGAAAGGAGGGAGAGAAAAGGGAAACGCGCACCATGTTTACTCAGCTCAGCTCAGCACACTGCTCTGAAGAGACATTCACCACAGCACAAGCAAGATAGGAGGAAAAGAGCTGAAATAAAGACTAACAAGGCCTGTGTACATGAATGGGGGGCTAACTGCTAAGTCTAGGTTGTGACTGTTACTGATAGTCACCACATCTTGATGCTATTTATCCAGTCTGAACGAAGCCTACGATTTTATAGTTTAGCATGAAAATTAACTAGAAATACAAGTTCATTCTGTCCTAAGAATAGTCAAGATTTGAAAATCCGAAAAATAAAACTAGGAGAAAACTAGAGGCGAAGCAACAGTGACACAAAATTGTAAATTCCCTTAAATGAAACAGATCTGGGTCCAACCAGCTCCATGAAAGCAGCCTGCTAAGATGAGGACAAAGCTAAGGTGGCAAGAGAGGAGTCAGAACAATGATGAGGCTCCGCTGCAGCCACAGGGAGCAATGGCTAAGGTCAGTAGGAAGCGTGGTACGAATGGCACCAAGGGTCAGTCAAGGAAGGGATTCATACACAAAAGCAGGTGACCACGCGTTAAGCTCAAGTCAGGATGGATCAAAGATGTAAATATTAAAATAGAAACACTAAACTTGCTGGAAGAAAAATAGGTAGAAATCCTGAAGACATACATATAGACAGGCTTCACGGACAAACAGTTCTCAAAAGGGATATATTACAAAGAATCAACAATTAGGATCTCACTGTATTAAAAAGCTTCTGCATAACAAAAAAAAATACCAATAGAGTAAAAATCCCCAGAAGAAGAAACCACTGTAGCCATTTGTTCCTCAAATAACCTAAATTTATATAGGACATAGAAAAGAACTGAAAAAAAATCAGACCCCGTAAATTCAAAGATTCAATCCAAAAATGAGCATCTAATATGAATACACATTTTTCAGATAAAGAACGACAGATAGCAAAAAAATACATCATCTGCATCATTGGTTATTCGAGAGATGCAAATTAAAACAATAGTGGGATTTTATTTCATCCTAATAAGAATGGCTATTATGAGGAAATCAACCAATAGCAAACGCTGGAGGGGCTGGGGTGGGGGAAGGAATCTTCCACTCTTGGTGGGAGTGCAGGCTGTTATTACCACTATGGAAATCTGTACAGTCCCATTCACCCATCTTCTCCTACTGGGTATCTTTCCAGAATTAAAAAAAAAAAATCCTACCACACTTCAAATAGCACAATTTGTAATAGTGAGATCTTGGAAACAACTCAAATGCTCACCAACTAAGGAATGGATAAAAAGATGCGGTATTTTATACAATGCAGTACTACTCAGTCCCAAAGAAGGGCAATCTGGAAACTGATGCAACTCAAGACTACACTCGTAAGTGAAATAAATCAGACCCACTTGTGTAAACATTGTATTGTCCCACTAGTGTGAAAAACCAAATGAGCAAATAAAGATCCAAGATGTATAATAGGAACAGTAAACTAGGAAGAAACTGGTCAAAGGAAAAGACATGGGGGGAAGGGGAAAGGAAGAAAGGGAAAAAGAAAAAAAATGTACTTATGTTAAGATGGTTTTACAGCTAGTTTCTCTTAGTTCATTGAAAAGAAAGGTTTGTGCTAATATCTGACTAAGCTATCAGGCCTATATCTTATATTCTGAATAACTACTACAAAGATAATAGTCAATGTATCAATTATTGTAACTTTGTACTAACCTTTTTTGAAACTGTTAATTTTGTTTTCTCTTAAAACAATAACATCAACTAAGAGGTGATACGCAATAGCCTATAGGAGAAGTCAGGAACAATACAAATGTTGCACCATTTCTACTTCAACGCCCACCGTTTTCCTAACTGTGGTACTCCAGTGAATAGAACCAGTCTCTTTCAGGAAATAAAACTGCTAGAAAGGCTGAATCTGAAGGAAAAAGCTGCTGCAGGCGGTTCGTTTCCAGCAGAACACTTCTGCAGTAGTTCAACAATGGGGTAACTCACAGAGGCACAGTGGAAAGCTTAGCAGAAAATTCTTGTTCTGTACTTACTAGAATGTTTAGCACAGGCAGAAAGAGGGTTTCCTTGCTATTTTAAGATTTTTACATGGTAGGTGACGCAGTCTAACTTTTAATAGAGTACTATCTATTTGATTTTCTTCCTAGAAAATGCATATTCTAATTCCATTTTAGACTATAATAACTTGTAAGAAAACTCCTTTTTAAAAAGTACCGCTTTTGGGGCCCCTGAGAAAGCTCATCAGACTACAGCACCCGCTTAGGCAAGCTCCTGCCAGCCAAACCCCGAGGGCGGGTGAACCACCACAGGCCAGCTATAGTGGCTAGTGGCTTGTCTGGAATCCCAGTACACGGGAGGCTGAAAACAGGAGGCTCGCTATGAGTCCAAGCCACTAGTGAGACCCTGTAACACCCAAATACACACAAAAATAAAAATTAAAAGAAAAAAAGTATTTGCTTTAAGCAATAGATCTATTATTTTAAAAGTACTTTAATTTTATAAATAATCCTGAAAATGTTTCTTGATTTTCCTTTTTCTGTTTCAAAATTCATTTGTCACTCTAACTTTAAATTGGTACCTATTTTGTGGCTGGGGAGACGGCTCAGTAGAATAAGTGCTTCCCTGGCAAGTGCAAGGGCCTGAGTTCAATCCCCAGTTCCACCAAGAAAAATCAATCAATCAATAAATAATAAAGTAAATTAAATTTTTTAAAAAATTGGTACATATTTTACAAACTGGCTTATTCTTGTGCTCACATAACATCCTAACTGGTTTAAGAATCTCATAGCACCCTTCCACTTAGTGCACTCCATCTTTCATCATCCCATGTCACATAAAATGCTTTAAAAAGCACCACTCTATATTAGTAAATTTAGTGTTCTGGCAACTCTCCTAAAAATACCTATTTTTAGACCCTGTGGTTATTGACACTTGTTTAGCTTTTTGATAAAATATTGGTAAGATCAAAGTGTGTTTACAAAGAGCCACGACAGCTAGTGAAAACAGAATGCAAAACAAAAAGCTTCTATCATGAGGAATATGAGCTGTGAAGATTACCTGAACAAATGAAAAGTTAAATTTTAGCTGACATTTTACACAATAAATGATTCCAGATAACTAACTTGTACTAGAGAATTTGAGAAAGAAATCAAAGCTATATAAATTTAGAAGTAAATAGGTTATATGTATCGATATATCTACATCTCAAGAAAGAGATTCTGAGAATTTTTCCTTGATGGAGACCAGTGTGTCATCACGCATCTGTGAAGAAGCAAGTACTATAGTCTTAGCCTGTAACAGCTAAGCCTAGTGTTTCTTTAAAATCCTTTCTCAATCATCAACAAAGCATAAAAGCCAATTATGCAGTTTTTTTGCTAACCCTTTTCTCTTCAGGCATCCACAGGAAAGGAAAAAAAAAAAAAAAAAAAAAGAGTCTGGAGGCTCTCCCTACTTTTATCCAGTGAAAGGTCAAGAAGGAAGCTCTAACTTAAAGAGTATGAAAAGGAACTGAGCTCTGCTTTTGTATCATAAAGGAGAGCAAGTTCCACTCCAGGAACACTTGAGCTATAAACTTTCCAGATCCAAGATCCAAGACCTGGCCATGTGGATTTTCTACACTTTCCACTGTGTGTTTGTGTCTGAGGTGTATAGGACTCACTCTGTTGGTCTTACAAGGAATCCTATCATGGAACTCGTTCATAAGCTTGGGGCTTACTGTATAGGTCACCCTGGGAAATAATTAGTACTGATCACTTAAGGTGGAAACAACAAATGAATGCACAAATTTCAATCCAGTTATGTAAAACAATACTGCCTTAAGAAGTCCGGGCAGCCTGCACTTCAGTAATACATAATACACTGTAAATGATCTACAAATAGTTGTTAGACTATACTGCTTAGAGAATGATGATAGAGAAGAAAAATGTGTCCATGCTCAATACGGGCACAATGTTTGCCCAAATATTCTCAGTCTAGTTGCCTGAATTTGTAGAACTGACTGGATAATCCTTGAGAAGTCTAAAGAGACTACTTTTTAGTACAAGTTATTAGAAATCAAAGGCAGGAAAATTTGCCAAAATACTGCTTCCCTCATATTGAGAAAAGTCATCTTCCTGTTTCACCATGGTGAGGAGAATTCTGACTTAAAAACATCTTTTAAATGTCATCTAGAATTTCTTTGTTGATCAACAAGTGGCCATATATACCTTTTCTTTTTTCTTTGGTACCTGGGATTGGACTCAGGACCCTGCTGAGCTATCTCCCTGCTCACTCCTTTTCCATCCCCTCCCCTCCCTCTCCTCTCCTCTCTTCTTTCTTGCAGTACCAGAAATTGAACTCAGGAACTTGTGCTTACCAAGCAGGCACTTATGGCACTAAGCTACCTCCCCGGCCCTTATTATCCCTTTTTTTTCCTTTCCTTTTCTTTTTTTTGGCGGAACTGGGGATTGAACTCAGGCCCTTTCACTTGCCAGGGAAGCACTTATTTCACTGAGCCATCTCCCCGGTCCCTTATTACCCTTTCTTAAAAGACAGAAGTTTATTTAATGGGTATGAGGGACAAGAGTTACCGTTCTGTAATTCATCTAAGGCAGAGATTGAGATATGGGCTCAGGGAAATGGGCACGAAAGTTTTTAGCAGCTATCTTTAACTGTTATATAGGAAAGTCATTGAAATTTACTGTTTATTCATTTAGAAATATTTAAAAAAGAACACTGACTGTAGTAAGGCAGTCCCATTGATTTGGATAGAACTTTATAGTCACGGAACAGTTTGATTCCCCCACCCCCAAAAAATATATCTAGAAATTAGAAACCAGAAAAATGAAGTAGAATAAAACTTAACAACGAAAATATCTATGGAAATGGCTATTAATGATCTTAGAATGCATGTATGTAGACTTCAATGTCACTGCTGAACTCTACAGAAGGAGTCTAACTAAAGTATACTATCCAACAGAGCAGGCCAAAAGTCTGCTTATTTCAATGTCACTGTCTCATTTGTCCTGGGACTCACTTTGCTATTCTCAATTTATAGCTATGAGTCACTGCCTGTACCTTTGCTTATATAAAAGTTATGGGACTGCCTTACTACAGAAAGCTTTACTATACTTAATTCCTATAAGAAATATGGCAACCCTCCAACTGAAAGCAATTTTTCCTTTATATCTACACTGAAATGTTTATTCTTCTATTTTATAAATAGGTTTTCTTGCCGGGGAGCTCAGTGGCATAGCACCTGCCTGGCAAGGTACTAAGTTTGATCCCCCCCACCCCTTTTCAAAAACACAAGTGTTTTTAGGAAGAAAGCGTTAAGTAAAACAGGTACTGTACTTTTTGGTCAGTACTCTGAGCAGGAGAACTTTTTTTAAATTAATCTATCATGATTCCATACTCTTTAAGAATAGGCAGAATAACTGCTTTTCTTTTTTCCCTTTAATCCTTGTCATAGGCAAGGATTTGTGTTCTTTCTGAATCCCAGGTTAAGTCATTAGCTTTATGTAAAAGCCATACTCTTGAACACACAGATCCATCAATTGGAGCTACCTCTGACCAGCCTCTTTGAGTTATACAGATTTGGTTCTGAACAGTCCATCTTTATTAATATACCTAATATTTTATTTTATTAATTTATTGCTCTATTTCACATCTAGGCATCTTTCCCTTGTTGTTATGCTTTTTCTAACAAGTGCTCTTCTCCAACTCTTACTCCACTGCTGAACTTCTTTTACTCCCTGTTATATTTTCACAAAAACTACCTTAAACCTTTCTTGTTTCTCTGTTTCTGAAATCTACCATTTCTTTTCTAACAACATTCACAATTATCATTAGCTTGGGTAACAAGCATTATACTTACCACAGGTCACCATATTAACTTTTCTGAGATGTCTATGATCTTGTAAAAGCCTTTGCAAATGCCAAACGTCACATTAAGGCCAGAACCACTTTTAAATATTCAACTCTTTAAAGATAGCGCAAACATTTTAATTTAGGGATTTGGTATAGGATCTCTCTCCACAGCTTGGACTTGCAGCGATCCTCCTGTTTTCAGCCTTCCCAGCACTGGGATTACAGCGTGCATCACCACCCCACCCTTGGCACTGGCCCAGCGTGTCTGGGGGGCTCGTGGCATGCTGCAGGGGGGCCCTGCAGGTGCATACGCAGGTGCTTGGTCTGCTGAGGTATCTTTCTAGTCCTTACTTATTATATTTACTTCTGACTTCAACTTGGGTTTCTTTCAATGCCAGAAGCATATTCTGGTTGAGATACATTGTATAATATGTAATATAAAGTAAATCAGAAACTTCAAAACACCGGAGCTGGACATCTTTCAAGATGGTATAAGATAACTCTGCCATAAACTGAGGAATAAAGTGGGACACAGATAATTCAAGCAACCTTCTGAGTTACTAAAATGGTTCAGTAGTAAAAAAAATATAGAGACCAAAATTCAAAAGACTATATTCAAACTGTTCATGTATGAAAGAATTATTTACATCTTAAAATGTATTTCCAACAGAAATAATATAGATGATAAATTGACTCATAAACTACACATAAATACATATTTAGTGGGGATTCCAGTTATTTACAAAGGTCTTACAAATTCTGGCACTTTAAAGACAGCAATAACTAAAATCAAATGCTAGACTGAAATTTAAAAATATGTGTATGTATGTAAGAAAATATTTATCTAGATAGAAGATAGTATTGTCAAAAATTACACTAGGCACAGTAGCCCCCATCTGAAATCCAAGTTATATGGAAGGCTGAAGCAAGCGGATACAAACCTGGATAACTACAAAATTTTGTTTCAAAATATAAAAAGTAAACAAACAAGGGTGGGGACGCAGCTGAGGGAAAGAGGGGGGGAGAGAGAAGATAGAAAGAAAGGAAATTAGCAGGGTTCAGTATGGTACAGTAGGGTAGCAGAGGAGGAGGAGCAAGGCAGGGAAGGCCCAGCCCCAAGGGGCCTTGAGCCTAAAGAGGAAGAACCTACCATCAGGAGTTTCTGGGTAGTAGGGTAGTAGTCTACAAAAGGCCGGTCAGGCAAGCATGGTTTCTGTTTGAACTACTCAATTGTCATTGTAGTGTGCAAGTAGTTCCAGACAAACATAAAGAAATGCTTTTGTTTTTAAAACCTAAGTGCCAGAGAGATAGCTCAGTGGACTAAGCACTGGCTTAGGCAAGCACAGAGACGGGGGTTTGATCCTGGGCACTATCAGCTGCACGGGCCCTGCCCCAAGGCACACTGAGCCAGCATCAGAGACTGGCGTGGTGGCGCATGCCTGTGATCCCAGTGCTGGGGAAGCTGAAAACAGGAAGATCCCTGTGAGTCTGAGCTGCATAGTGAGACCCTGTACCAAATACATTTTAAAAAAAACCCAACACCACCTAAAACACCTTTTACACTTGAATTGCACATATTTTTACATATCACAAAATTGAATTTTTTCACCTACCATTTAAACATATATAAAAGCTTTTAGTTCACAGTCCGTATTTAAAGAAAACCCGGTGCCATGCACCACCCTGCACTAGGTGGAAGGGCTGAATTTGGCAATCTCTGGCCTGAAGAATGGTGGGAATAAGAGATCTGATAACATGCAAGAGACTATTCACCAATGCTCTGGCATTAAACTGACATAGAAATGGAGCACTCCTGCCTAGTGAGCATATACTATCAGATCCAGTTTGAAAAACTATCACATTTTACTGACTTTGACCCCCCCCAAGAAACCCCCCCTAGAAACATAATCATGGATTCATGGGCAAAAATAACTCTCACATGTAAGAATCGTAATTTTAAAAAGATAATTCAAGCCGGGCGTGGTGGCGCAGGCCTGTAATCCCAGCACTCAGGAGGCTGAGGCAGGAGGATTGCTGTGAGCTCGAGACCAGCCTGAGCTACAAAGTGAGCTTAAGGCCAGCCTGAACTGAATAGTGAGACCCTGTCTCAAAAAGACAAAAAATAAATAAATAAATAAACAAAGTGAAAAAAGATAATTCACCTTTCGGAAAACATCCTAAGTATAACAAGGGATACAGTACTCCTTACCATTTTGTCCCTGAGCCGCTCTCCACGGATAAAGAAGCCAGCACAGCCATTCTCCTCCTGCTCAGGGGCTTTGAAGACAGTGACGCTGCTCAGCCCGCCCCCGCCAAGGGGCAGCCACCCGCCGCTTGAGTCATCTCGGGTCATCACCACAGCTCGCACCCGTGCATAACTGTTACTACAACAGAGGCAGAGATCAGGAATTAGCTTTTCCATAAACACAAACCAGCCAAGCCATCAGTCCCATTTGAGCAACCAACGACCACATTAGTCTGTGGCGATTAAAGTGTTTACTACATTAATGACAGTCCACAAAAAGCAACATAGTTGAAAAAGGTCAAAAGCAACAAATTTAACTTTAAAGGTTACCCTTTAAAGACTAACCAGAGAACTCTTGAATTTATCACTTCAGTAGTTCAAGCACAGAACAGATTAGGCAAGATTCTAGATACGTAACTATCCAACCACGTAAGCTACCATCAAACTAGTCTACATATGTCCATGCACTCCAGTATTACAACCGAAACAACAGTTGTAATACGGAGATACAGTATAGATAAAATGTTGAAGTAAGCTTAGGCTTGGATGCTTCATTTTTTATTTCTTTTACCAACAGGGAATCTAAATTATTTATACAAATCATAGACAAATGTTCTATTTAAATTATTTAGCAAGCAAATCTACAGGAGCCTTTCATACCTTCTTTTTGGTACAGTCTATTCTTAAGAGATTGCATTCAAGTTCTATTTCAGAATCACCTCCCAATATTAATAATGGTTCTTTACAGAACATCTGATGAGTACGTTTATGTTCAACATAATAATATTCTGCAGAGCTGACATCTAAGTCTTTTACTGTGAAGCTTTTAATAATTTACAAATAAAATTCTTCCTAGAAGAGTGTGCCTTGCTGGCTTCTTAAAAATACAATAAACACAATGTTGTCTTTATTATTAGGAATATCGTGAGGTCCAATGTAGCAATTCTGTGCTTCTTAGTGAATCTCTGCATGTCCTAAGTGACTTGTTGTGATTTCTATTGTCACTGTCCTTGTGCAAAAGCTCTTTCTTGCTTTTTACAACTTTATATACTATATTTAAGATATTTGGTATATACAATAACATACAGTGATCTTAATATAGAGACTTCAACAAATTCTTGCAAATGCATGTATTTGTTACTACAGCCCAAGTGTCTATGTCCCTCTGAAGTGTGTATGTTGAAATCTGTTATGGTTTAGATCTAACAGGCTTGCCCAAAGTCTCAGGCCTAGCAGGTCAGGTGAGGACAAGAAGGGCCCGGAGTGTGACCTGGAGGGTGCAACCTCCCAGCTGTGCAGGAGCAGACCTCCGCCAGCCTAGTGGTCCTCCATATAGTTTTTGCCTTAAGGACAGTTAAGTATGGACTGATTTCACTACAACTGTGAGTCAAATTACCCACCCTCTAAAGTTGTAGGTGCCACTGCATTGCAGTGACAGGAAAGTAACTAATACAAAATCCTTACCCCAAAGATGATGGCATTAGGAGGGAGAGTCTCTGGCAAATGATTAAGTCATTGCAGCAAAACCAATGGGGTACAAGAGACCCCAGGAAGCTGCCTCATTCTTTTTTACCCTGTGGCGACAGAGCTAGAAAATACGTCTGCAGAGAATGGGCCCTCACTAAATAGCAAATGTGGGGCCGCTATGATATTGGACTGCCTATTCTCTAGAAATACATTTACATTTCTACTGGTTTCAAGCTACACCATGTATGCAGTTATGATACTCTAAAAAGACATAAACAAATATATGATGACCACAACTGTGAACATACATAGCGTTTACTCCAGCAGATTGTTTTATACCTCTTTCCTATCAAGAGACAACTAATCATCTGCCTTCTAATTAACATATCAATTGTTTATATAGGGCCTTTCCTACAAGTGAAATCAAACAGAATTATAACTCGTACCCTTTTGCTTGACTTCTTTTGCTCATTATACTACACTGTGCATCCTAAGCTCATTCTTTTGTTTTTAGCCAACTTCACATTTGGTAAATAAATGCTCCACAATTTACTCTTAAAATGGTAAGCAGTCAGACTGTTTTCCGAGTTATTAGAAATTATGAATACAGCTTATGTACAAGTTTTGTATAGTCATTCTTAATTACCTAGAAATGAAATGAATGAGTCATAGGCTAAATGCATCTCTACCTAATTAACAAGCTGTTTTCCAAAAAGGTCAAGGCATTATTTCTATCAACAGCGTATGATGATTTCATGCACTCTACGCCCCTGCCATTCAGAGCTTAATTCTATTCACTGTAATGTATACACAGTGGCTCCCCATCGCAGCTTCAATTTTCATTTCCCTCCCGATTCATGACGCACAGCATCTTTTCATTTGTGTACTCATATGTGCTTGTATTCTAAGTTTTTGCACCATTTTCCTCATGCTATCTTTTTATGATTAATTTTCACAAAGTTCTTTATATAGTCTATACTGTTTTGAACTAGAGAGTAGTATACTTCTAATTGTGGTGGTGAAGAGAATTCTCTAAGTTGGACCTAAGCTAAGAAACTTACTAGCTGCATGACCTTGACACAGTACCTCTTTACTGTCAACCATGGTGATATACAATATACTATGCACCTATTAATTACCATGAGAAAAAGCATTTAATATTGAAGTTGTCTTTCTGTAATGCAAAGCCAGACAAAAGAAATAAAATTTACATAATAAACCATGATTCTTTATCACCAGAGTGAAAATAATTGCTTATTTAGAAGCTCAGGTAGGATATAACAATTATGCTGCAGGGTACTAATCAGCTTTTCTTCTGGATGGTTAACAACCTAAGTTCACAGGAACAAAATTGGACAAATAGAAGAACCGCAAGACCAGCCAACATTTTGGTCCTAGCCTTTCAAGGTCAGCGAAGACTCAGGACATAGTGAACCTGTACTGTAACATCATGAAACTCAGTTGTGCCCCAAATTTTCTGAACAAGGAGATTATGGAGCCACAGAGGGAAGAGATTGATGATCTATAGTGTGCCTGGGGAGAGTCACATGGAGAGAAAACTTTCTCTCAGGCTCTCACAGAGAGCAAACTGGTCAAGCATTGCCCATGACCCATCCACATGGATGACACAGACAAAGGATCTACAGACTAAGGTACAGAATTACAAGATAAACCCTGAGGGGACCTCACTGACCTCATCAGAAACAAAAACTACATGTTTTGGTATATAGGTCTTGATCTATCTCGGTCTTAACCATCCAACAGAAAAGTATAAAAATGAGGTATATAACATGGGGCCATAATAATAAGTTGAGCTGTAAATGGCTACAGTCAACAACTTCTTCAGATAACTCACTATTATTGTGGAATGCTGGACTATGTTGGATTGTGTTGCCAAGTTCAGGCACCTAAATGGGTTTAATGACAGTGGAGTGCCCATCTTTGACAGGTCTAGACAAAAAAGGGGTATACAAAGGAAGAATCATGATGTGTGTGTATAAACAGTACAGTTAGGATAAATATGCCGTACTTCTGCATAATTCTATGAGAAGCAAGATTTGCACTAATACTGGTTGGACAAGTTATTATATTGGCTTCTAGTACTATGGGCAACCACTAGGAAAATAACAAGGTAGTAAGTATTAATTATTGAATCTGTGATATAATTCAAGTATAAAAAAAGATAAGTAAACAGCTACACACTCTTCATTCACTGATTAGAGACATCTATAATAATGTCTGTAAGTATATCATGTATGCCCCTTGTGCAATAAAACATTACGAAGTTTGCAATGTATTAATTTATCAAATCTGTCCTGTTAATTTGTCTTGAAACTGTCTCATTGCTATTTGTTCTTCAATAAAATAAAAAAATACAATAACACTAAGTTCTGTAGCGTACAATTAAGTAATTCAGAGAGACTTAATAGATTTTTATTTGGTCCAAATTTTGTTAATTTTTAAGAGAATTAGTGGGTTGGTATATGCATTAAATTGTATTCTTGTGGGATAAGCAGGAGCAAATATTTTTACTACAAATAAAAAGGACATGCATCTTAAAGTCATGTATTACTATAAAATAATCACGGTGTCAGGCTTCCTAATTTAAGGAAAATGCTCTGACAAAAGACTGCTTCTTTTTTTTTTTTTTTCAAATGTATTTAGGGGCTAGGGAGATAGCTCAGCAGGCATAAGCTCTGCCTGGAAAGTGCAAGGACCCAAAGTTTGTTGACTGGTATAAAAAAAAAAAAGTAAGTCTTTGCTATATAACCAAAAATGTACTTAAAATCTAAATTGTACCTGGTAATGTGCGATCTTAATCAAAGTATTTTAAATATATCCTTTCAAACATTCATGACGGGGCTGCAATTTTCGTCTTGCTGCCAAGAGGCTTGCACCACTGGTGGGCACATGTGTGACTGTACAAAGGCACTTTGGGAGGCTTTCTATTAATTTTATGTAAAAAGACAAGTGATTAGATTCATTTCTACCATTAGTAGTAAAAGACACTGGGAACATACTAAAGTGAATCTACATGCTATCTGAATCTACCTAATGCTGCTGTATCAGAACACAGGCTGGCTAATTTATACAAAACAAACATTTATTTCCTAGTTCTAAAGCCCAAGCAGCCCAGTGTACACACGTGTTCCTTGTCTGCAAAGTGGTTCTGTTTCTAGGTCACTGCTGTGAACACTGAGACTGCAGAAACAGAGGAACACAAGGTCATCCCAGGGCCCAAGGGCAAGAATCTACCTGCTCTTTTACGTGATACCAATCCATTTTTGAGAGCTCCATCCTTATGGCCTATAAACACTTCCAAAAAGCTAAACCTAATACTATACAGCATTGGAAATTCAGTTTCAGCATACATTTATGAACACAAAAATCATTTAAATGACTGATGGACAAGTTCAGGTGAGATGATGCAACACTGGCTGGATTAGGGAGGGTGGTAATAGTGGAACAGAGTGATTGTGTATTTTGAAAACAAAGCCAAAAGGTCTTGTTGCTAATGTTGTAATTGCAAGGCTAGTGTTCCAAATCATAAGCTTCATTTTCTACAATTTTTAACTGGTATTTCAATGTAGACAAAACAAAAACAAAGTTTTGCCTCCGTTTTAAAGACCTATGTAATTTGTTTTGAAATATAAATAGTATATATGAACTTAAACTCTAAAATTATATTTTAGTGTATCTGACTGATGTCTATTATGCCTGCATTTTCAATTTTCACATAGGCAAAATATTTCATAATTATCAAATATAAGAGTACAATTATTAAAAAAAAAAAAAAAAAAAAAAACCTTTAAGCCCTGACAGTTTTCCATGCCGCATCCTTGCCGAACTGCCTTGCCTTACGACTATCAAGGCTGCTATGTACTACTCAGCACTGGAGAAGCAAAAGGTTCAGGAATACAGACTGGATAAATGAATACTAAATGTCTGTTTTGTATTTCCATTGTAAGAAGATAAAGTCAGGTTTAAAATACTTCAAATGTCTAAGACAGGCTCTTTAGAAAACACACAGGCTCTGCCCATACACGATGACTTTCTCATGATACAAAGTACTTGAACAGTTTTAGTAATGACTCTTACTCTTCCCATTTCTTGGTCCCACAAAAAACTCCCAACTTTCTCCTTGCTTCCACTTTTTACCACCATTAGCTACCCAGAGTCCAGAAGACACTGAAGAACTCCAGGCTCTTATGTGTTAGTATAATGCACACAGTATCTTCATAAGCTCATATACTTTTATTAATTAAAGTTCAATTCTGTCAGCTTAAGGTTAAAATATTGTCAATGTTTATAAATTTAAAAAATCTGTATTTCTGTTCCCCTTGCTATTATCAGCTCATGAATTAAGCATAACATCTTTCCATTTAAGTTTGTAACTGGAAAAAGAAACTACCAAGCACCCAGCATAATACTCAAACAACTGTAACCCTTATACTGGTCTCATTTTCATAATATTACTTAACATTTTTGTTTCCTTGCAAAGGTAGCAACTTTATAATTTACTTAAGAGGATACTTCAGCTCAATATAAGTAGCACTCAAGTCAATTAATGTGTAAGAAATTATCCCAACAAATCTATAAATCACAGAACCTAAACACCCTTTACACAGCAACCTTTCTCTTTAAATCAGTAATTCTCATCTGTTCATCTCTTGGAAGAGGTTGTCACAAAAGTTGCGCTCAAATGTGACTTTTTAGTTATATCTGTATTTTCTTCATGGCAAATAGTGCACAGCCTTACTCGCACTTGCAACATTATCAATGATTACACTGCCCCATCAATTTAAGAACCACTGCTACATAAACTAACAACAACAATAAACAAACTGAACACTGCTCTTGTTCTTGCTTTAGTCTGTGTCCAGGTTTGGATAAACTGCATAGTAGCCATCTATAATACTACAGCTGAATGATCTTAAAGTTAGCATTTCAAAATTAATTATTTCCTTACTTTTTCTCCCTTTTCTGTGCTTCTCTCCTTTCTTTAATATTAACACCTTGATATGAGCTCAGCAGGACCCCTTTGGATTCTGGCCTCGAAAGTGTAACATCATGAATTTCCTTACTATGTTTAGCCACTATATTTGTGGTAATTTGTTCCAGACAAACAGAAAATGAACAGAGTACAAGACAAGGGAGAAAATCCTGAAGATATGCAGTCTATATACTAGTGACAAAGGTAACTGTTTCCCATCTGTAGCTATAATAGTATTAAAACACTCCCTGTCCTAGTTGAGATGACTCAGATTCCTTTATGTTCAGTACAGGAATTATTTGTTAGTTGTCCATGAGGGATGTTTATAAATGGCAAAATGCCCTTTGTTCTATAGTATACTTTAAACATTTACCATCCAAGAATCGAACATTAGCGACTGGCTACAGGAGAAAAACGAAGTGTTTAACAGAAGCATAAGGTTTTAAAAAAAAAAAAAGAAGAAATGTAAGGTGACACAGCATGCCACAGCATAGTATTTGCTTTCTCAACTATGCCAAATATAGTTATTAAGATTACTCTCCATTATACTTTTCACTTAACCAGTGGGCATTTATTTCTGTTACATATGCAGGTCTGAGTTTCATTAAATATATGAAAGTCTTAAAAGTTCTCTCCTAGCATTAATAACTAAACCTGGACAAACATTTGCTACATAGCACGGATCCAAAGCATTACATGACATCCTATTTAATAGCTCCCATGTCCCAAAGGTGATGCCAGCAATTAAGTTACAATCTTGGGTAAATTACTTCAGCTCTCTGTACCCAATCTGCCTGGTCTACAGCTCTCTGCACTGTGGTCCCTCACATACAGCAAAGGCTACATTCCAGACACCCCTGGAGAAGTGAAAATCAGTGAAGTTTTTTTTTTTTTTTAGTATTTATATATATTCTAAGCCTTTATAAATCCTTCCTGCACTCATAAACTTTCCCTACACTCTTAAAAACACTTATGTTCTCAATCATTTTATAAACTCAAATCTACAGAATTTTAACAATATATGTATACTGTACAGTACTGCAAAATCTCACAATAATGTGAAAAGTCCACGATAATTTAGATTAACAATTTCTGAAACCCCTCAAAACAGTGAGTCCATGACCGTCAAACCATGAAATAGCTATGGAATGCTGTGCTCCATTTTCTGGGTTAATAACTATCACAGTATTATGGGAAATAAATCAGCATGCATATAAAGTATTAGCATTTTGCCTGGCTTATGATCTAATGAATAATCAAGTTATGCTTCCGATGTTACAGTATCTGCAATGTGAAACTGTCCAAATGTCATTTTGTAGTTTGCTTTCTATAACAAACCCAGGAGGCAATCACTTCTCAAAACTTTTTATTTTTAGTGAAGAATGTACAGCCAAGTAAGAATACTACACCTAGGAATCAAGCAACAAGGGTGGCTGGTGAGATAGCTCAGCAGATTTAAGTGCCTGCCTAGGCAAGTGCAGGGGCCAGGTTTGATCCCCAGCTGTACTGGTGCTGAGCCTGACCAAGTCTGGGCCTTATGGAGTATGGCTGTAATCCCAGTGCTGGGGAGGCTAAAAACAGGAAGATCACTAGGAGTCCGAGCTGTGTAGTGAGACCCTGTACCGGACACACACACACACACACACATACACACACATGTACAAGTAATGAGTCATCTACATCTTTTATGAACTGCTTAAATTATGGAAGTACTTATACCTCACCAAATTAGTTCTATGGGAACAATTCCAAAATCTGAAAGATAAACAGAAGGATTCACAATCTACCCATTTAGAATCAATTATTCTAAGTTCTTTTTTTTTTCTTTAAACCGGAAAAAAGTATATATTTAGAATTAGCCAGCTGAGTTTAGATGATCCCAAATTTGTTGGCAACATCCAGTGCACCATGATCGGGAGCCACTCAAGCACACGCCTTCTTCTCTCCATCAGGCCTGATCAGAGCATTGACCTTGGCAACATCGATATCATAGAGCTTCTTCACAGCTTGTTTGATTTGGTGCTTTTTGGCTTTGAATCCACAGTGAACACGAGTGTGTTGCTGTCCTTGATTTTTTCATGGCTGACTCTGTGGTCACGGGGAACTTGATGATGGCATAGTGGTCAAGCTTGTTTCTCCTGGGGCGCTCTTCCCAGGGTATTTGGGCTGGCTCCAGAGCCGCAGTGCCTTGGGGTGGCAGAAGGTAAATGACATTTATATCTTCTTTCTGTAGCTGTGGATGCCTTTCAGTACAGCCTTCTTGGCCTTCAAAGATTTTACTTTGGCTTCAGCTTTGGGAGGGGATTCTTTCTCCAACTGCGGCACCATCTTGGTAAAAAGACTCTGTCAAGAGCTTAAGTTCTGAACAACAAAATCAATCAACCAGAGAAGTTCAGTACTGTAACAACTTTTTATCTCCCCAGCCTTCCAACTGCTTAAAGGACTCCTTCCTTACCCTCACTATAAGCCTAGACCTGTCTGGTTCTAGGTGAGAAGAGCTGAACTATGAATAGTACTCATCATAACCCAGAGATAAATGCAGAAGAGAAAAAGCCAACATTAATACAGGGTTTATGATGATGTAAAGCATTAGATAAAATATGGAAAATTTAAAACTAATGCCAAAAAAAGAATCCCTAACATCCAGAGGTTTGTGATGCTGCACACCTTATCCAAGCTATTTGGAAGACTGGGCCAGAAGATTGAGATTTGGAAGCCAGCCAAGACAAAACTTGTCTCAAACAGGTAGGTAGGTAGGTAGGTAGGTAGGTAGGTAGGTAGGTAGGTAGGTAGATAGGCAGGCAGGCAGGCAGGCAGGCAGGCAGACAGACAGACTGAACTAGGAATGTAGTTCAACATTTCTTGGGTTCAACTCCAGCCCCAGGAGAGGGGGAAAAAAAAAATCTCAGAGAAAAAAAACAACAAAGTTCATGACTAAAATCCAAGGGGAAAGAAATACAACTATCAGAAGAAATGTAACCTTATTTATAATAAGAAATCAAGAAGATGACAAAAAAGCAAGACATTGGTTATCACATAGTTGGTAAGAAGGCATTAGTTAGTATGACAAGTTTTCAAGATCTTCTGGAAATACCTTTTAAAATTTAAGATGTACATGTTCTCAAACTTACCAAGATCAACTTTTTCCATATATGTATATACGTATGTATGTGTGTGTGCATATATACATATATATATACATATACATATATATATATGAAATTAAACATCTGTGAGCCCTAAACGGTAAAAGAGTAGAAAGTCACTTGAATAATAAAAAGGTACTAAATGACTTGTGAAACATCTATTCATTGAGATACCAAATAGTCAAGACAAAAATGTGAAAGCTGTTGACACTGTCAAATGAATTGATTTTTAAGATCTACTTTTTCAGAAAAGTATTTGAGCATGTTTAATACATTAATGTCATACATTCTTTTAGAGGAAAAAAAAATCAAACACATGAGCTTTTGTATATGAATACAGTTTCTACATTACAATACTGACAACTGTCTTCAGTGAGGGGGAAGAGAGATACAAAAGTACTTTTCTTTTCATTAAATACCGTTTGTATTTTAATTTTGTATTATGCATACACCTTCTCTATGAAAAACTATTTATCAAACATTTCCTTTTTTTTTTTCTTGACACAGGTTCTCTCTGTGCAGTTCAGGCTCTTCAACTGTATAGCCCCGGCTGGCCTCAAACTCAGGGGAATCTTCTGGCTTCAGCCTACCAAGTGCCAGGATTCTAAGTGCTCATCACCATGCCTGGTTCACCAAACTCCTACACACACACACACACACACACACACACACACACACACACACACACACACACACTCTTTTTTCTCTCTCTCTATACACACTACATGCACATGTCTCTGAAGGACCACGAATTCAAAATAGTACTTGTTTCTGTAATAGGAGGTAACAATTCTGTATTCATTCTCTTTATACATGATGGAGATTTTCAATGGTACACTGATTCATTTTAACAGCCTCGTTACCTTCTCTGATGTCAAGTCCTGTTGCACATGCAGCCCTTCTGTCAACTTGAAAGAACCAATAATATGTATCTCTGTCCCTATCTACTTAACAATCTAAGAGTTCTCCCAGTAACCTTGACATGCTCAAAGATAGCCTAGCATTCCAGGCTTTTCCACAATCCACAAATTATCATAAAAATCTTTTATATGTGTATGTATTCTTTCTACATGTGCACATACTGACTGCAGGCTCATCTCACTCACCTTAAAATAGCTGGTCTACAGATATTATAGGGTAAAGACTAAGCAAGATGTTGCCTAGAAAAATGCTCAGTATTCTTAGAACAAAAAGGTTCTAGAGAAATATGAATTTAGAAGGTGGACTAGCATAAGACAGAATTCCTGTGAGCCCAACTGTGCCTGGATCCAGATTGCAAGAAGGGAAAATTCTCTTGAGAGTACTTCCTGAGTAGTAAGAAAACTACAATTTCTATCCTTTTAAATGAAACATAGGTTTATCACAAGTATTCCATTGAAAATCCAGGGTGAACATTGGTCTCTAACTTGCAACGCATTATCTTATTATATTTTTACTCTTAAAGAAGTCCACCTTGTGCCCATGACTGGTTTAGGCACCTGTCATAACTGTTTCCACACGTAAGGTGTGTGTGGAACAGAAAAACGATACCTGATGATAAACTGCGGCTAACTTGTTAAGACACTTTCACTTTTTTGACTTAGGTTAAGGACATGGTATCTTTGAGTGTCCCACTATATTTTCTTATGGATTCTTTTACCAGGAAGGCCTAAAAGTCT
This sequence comes from Ctenomys sociabilis, assembly GCA_004027165.1. Classification (NCBI taxonomy): domain Eukaryota; kingdom Metazoa; phylum Chordata; class Mammalia; order Rodentia; family Ctenomyidae; genus Ctenomys; species Ctenomys sociabilis. The sequence continues at coordinate 84,227 of PVKA01003883.1, forward strand.
ACTGCTCTTACTTTTCAGTGTCCTTAATAAAATTATATTGCCAGGTCTTATCTGTGCTATCACAGATAATGAGAACTAGGCTTATACACTGAGATAATATAGTAATTTTCTCCTGGGAACATCAGGGCAGTGGCAATAGCACTCAGGGAGATCACCATTTTCTCCATTCAAGATGACTCCCAAAAAGGTAATTCCTTCATTGTCAACTTTATAGGATGGTTTTCACTAAAAATGCAGAATCCTTGACAATCAGTACTCAAAGCTTTTAAATCTGATGTCAACTACTTGTCTAAACTTTTGCTGTCTTCATTCAGCATAGGTAAAAAACACTCATTCTGCCAAATACATCTAGAGCCAGGCACTAAAGTACGCTTCACCTGAGGTAAGAATGCATGTATCACTCTTGGTATTTAATGGGCTAACCTCAAACGTCTAAGAATGCCAGTTCTTCTGGGATCCCACAACTAAACTGGGCATACAAGAAAGACAAGGAGTCAGTGACAGGGACCCAGAATAACTTCCTGAGCAAAAGGAAGTAGCTGCATTAGTGGTGTTAAACAAACAAACAAAGCAAAATGCCAACTGTGACAGTGAGTTAGCTGATGGTCAACTTGTGTGGTATAGCTGAACTGAGCTAGTGTGGCTCTGGGAAACAGTATTTAAGAATAAGAGGGTGGGGCCAGGGAGAGTCTGGTGGTCTATGCGCCTGCCTGGCAAGCACAAGGACCCAGGTTCTATCTGCTCCCCAGCACCACATGCATGCATGCCACGCTGGCCCCACACTGAGCCCCATGCCTGCAATCCCAGCACTGGGGAGGCTGAGACCGGAGAATCACTATGAGTTTGAGCTTCACAGAAAGACCCTGTATCAAATAAGTAAGAGATTAGAAAAATAAAAATAAAAGAACAAGGGGGTGGAAGGGGATCTTATGCTGATTTCTCTCAGAGAAGCTTCTGCTGTCCTCTTCCACTGAACTACTCTTCTGGCCTTTAGCACAGACACTTCGGCTGGCAGCCTTAGTCTCTGCCTTCACTTGGGCACTGTCCTGTCCCTTGGTTCTCTGAAGACTTTAGCTTCTCACACTGGCCTTTCAGCCTGTGGTGCTGGTCCTTGGACTCTGTGGCACAAGGTTCTACATCTTCCAAGGCAGATGCCTTGGCCTCCTGGCATTGACTTGGTAGGGTGTTGCTGTTGGTGCCAGGCCCTTGGATGGATTTATGGGAGCTCTCTGGGCTCAAGGGTCTAAGGCAGAATTGCAAATGGCCTGACTAAATACTGAAGAAGTCAATCTGCAAAACCAGAGCTCTTTCTCTTTTTTCTAAGCTTCTAGGAAAAGACTTCAGGACTCACACTTAGATTTTGAGACTTATGACAAAGTTACAGGAATCAAAACAGAGTGGTACAGCATCAAGGTTGATATATGTAAGAACAAGCACCAAAAGGGAGCTCATTTACTTCACCGACTTTTGACAAGTTCACATGAGCTCTTTAATGAGGCACAATCTCTTTAAATGGTAATGTTACATGCAAAGCAATGAAGTCGGACCCCTGCTTTCCATCATATACAAAAATTTATCCAAAAAATGGGTCAAAGACTTAAATTTAAGAGCTAAATCTCTCTCTCAAACACATGAAAATATAAAAGGATGAAATGCTAATAGGTTACAAGTATATAAAGCTTGCATTACAATACTAAATCAAAGCCAAATATAAAAGGTCACATATATTATTTTGAAATATTCAGAATAGTTAAAGGACAGAAAACTGGTGGTTGCTGGGGGCAGGAGAACAAACAATAGGTTATCACTGTTTAGTATCTATGGGATTTTCTTTTAGGGTGATGTTTTGGAACCGGACACTACCAGGTACATAGTTCACTGATCCTCTTCCCAATCCAGATGTCATTTATTGCCTCAGAATAGAGCTGACATTCCTTTATGTGGACTCCAAAAAGCCTGAATTAAAGTCAACCAAAAGAAAAAGAATGGACTTGCTCAACTCTGTTCCCAACCATGACACAGATGGGGACATGCTTTTATTAGTGCCTTAAAGAAGCGGTTCCCTCCATAATTCACTCTTAATAGCATATGTCAGGAATACTGCTTTTGCTTGGCTATACGTATGACATTACTTTTTAACAATATTCTGCATATAAACAAAAATCAAGAAGAAATGTCTTCAGTGAATTTCTAGATTTCAAAAATAATCTTAGTTGTAAATCTGAAAAGAATTACTGCTTTCAAAAATGTCTTCCAACAATATATCATCAAATATGCCATTGCAGAGATAGAAAAAAATTCCTACAGCACTTCATAGAAGTAGTGGTAGAATACTCTGATACAACTGCAAATATATATCTAGAATTTAAGGCCAGGGAGATTATAGTTACAAGGCCTACCACCCAATGTGTGCCAGCAGAGAGTACATTTTAAGAATGGAAAATAAGGACATATGTGCCTCTGAATCAAATCTCCTGGGAAGAAGTCTAACAGCTGCTAATGAACCAAGAAAACAGGGATCTCTTTGGGGAATCCAAACAAAGACACTCCTTCCTGGTAACATTTCTCTAGCTAAGAATGAAATAATGAAGGTCTCATTTTAGAAGTTTTTCTTACAATGAGATTTCTGTAATGCCTCAATTTTTCCATGCCCACTTAGCATAGTAAGTCACAAAGCAGGTCAGGGGCTTAAGAAAGGACTGAATAGAAAACTTATGCTCTTTAAATTACATTACTGCCACCAGCATGGATAATATAATTTACTGATTTTTAAAATTGTATATATATATATAACTAAATTCTTGGCCAGGCGTGATGGCATATGCTGTCTGTAATCCCAGCACTCAGGAGGCTGAGGCACAAGGATCCTTGTCCGGGCCATTATGGGCTATACAGCAAGACATTGTCTCAAATAAATCAAAAAAATTATTTTCTCACTCTTTAATTTTAAGAAGCTGTAGGATTCCTGTAAGGTAAATCAAAAAGGAATCTCTGTTACACTCATTCATGCACACGTGTGCACAATGACACTCCTGCCTGTGTGTATACAGTATATAAATGTCACAATGAGCTGGGGAGATAGCTCAGCGGTCTAAGCACTTGCCTTGCAAGTGCAAAGATCTAGGTTCGATCCCTACTAGCACATGACCTGCAGGCCCCAGAAGCCAGACACACCATGCTGGCCCCAAAACCAGGCAAGATGGCACATGCCTATAATCCCAGCACCAGGAAGGCCGAGGCAGGAGGATCACCAAGTCTGAACTGTGTATGCATAGTAAGACCCTGTATAAAATAAATAAATACATTTTAAAAATTACAAAAGACAAGAATGGAGAAATTTAGCAAAAACTCTGCTTATTAAGCTGTCTGAAGTGTAGACACAGGCTTCAAACTGAAAGGATTTTATTTCTAAGATAAAATGAACTTCATTTTACAGTTGACTCTGGCTAAAATTACTTCCCTGGCTCTAGGTTCACAGATTGTGACTTCTCAATTCAAAGTTCCTGAAGCTGAGTCTTCAAACTGAAGTTATCCAACACCTAGAAGGTTAACATTCAAATACGAACACCTGTAACTAAAGTGATTGTAGTTTCCATTCACAATGCCCCTGAAAGGTTCGGGGTCAGAAGGGCTGTCTGGCTGGAGGGCGTGAGTCCCTGGGCGGATGGCTTGGGAGGGTCTATCCCTACTCCAGCTCCTTCCTTGTTTCCTGACAGCTATGGGTGTAACATTTACCTTGTCCTCTGCCATGGGCCTGTGCCGTTCTAACTCTGTCTCAGAGGCAGAAAAACACAACAAATAAGCCATTCCAGGCCAAGGATGTAACTCAGCAGCAGTGTCCGCCTGGCAAGTGTGAAGCCCTGAGTTCAAGTACTGGCACAAGCAAAATAAAACAAGACTTTTTTCTTTTAAATGGTAGATGAGGGCTATTATGTCCCAGCAACTAAAAAGTGGATAAAACAGATTTTTGGTACCAAAAGAGGGGTCCCTGCTGCAATATACCAGATCATATGATTCAGAGGCCCTAAAACAGTTAGTTCATGGGCAGAGATTTTAAGGTGTGAAGATGCTAGAGAAGACCCAGAATGCTGTCTGTGAGCCAAGCATGATGGGTTGATTGGAACACAGACAGTAAAAGCGAGGCTTCAGATTTCAACAATTCCACTGGCAGCTGGACTAGAGGACATGTTATACTCTGGCAGAAAATCTGTCTGTATTCTGCCCATGTCCTGACACTGAAATAGATCTAAGATTAAGGGTGGCAAACTAATTAATCTGGCAGAAGCAATTTCACAGTAGCTCAATATTCACGTTTTAGCATTGGTACTGCTGGCTGGTTTTAACCAAATTTATCATTAAAAAAAAGAGGGACAAATGACAAAGCAGAGTAACTTGAAAATTTTCTAGTTTCTCCAGAAAGAAACTGCTTTCAATATCAGAACAAAGCAGAGTGGGGATGCACTTGAGAAGACTAGCACTTAACAAGGAAGAGAAGACTCTCATTTGAGAAGACTAGCATTTAACAAGGAACCTATTTTGCATCAAAATCATAGAATAGACTGTTTGAGGGCATCTCACGAACCAGCAAGATCTCAAACCTGCAGGCTCAAGGGTATACAATTATAAAACTTTCCACTGAAAGGACTTCTGCTCTAGAAGGCCCTCAGTAGGGAATTAGATTCCTGGAATTTAATTCACATTGCTCAGTGATTCAGGCACTCAGAAGCCAGTAGCGGTGACCCGGCTACTGCTGGAGGTGTTGGCAGACCTCAGTACCATCAATAAACAGGGCTAGGTTTTTCAGGTACACAGTAATGTTAAGAATAAAGATATATTTTATAAGGATGTCTGGGAAGCCAGACAGTATGACCCTTAAAGAGCAATATATTAAGCTGTGAGTGATGCCGAAAGTATAGAGATGATCCCAGGGGTTAGAAATGCCAGAAGCATGGCAAATCTATGAGCAAAGCCTGGGCAGTAGTGGAACCAGCCCAAGGGAGAGGGTACAAAGGTTGTAACCAGCAAGGCCAACAGGTACAATAGATACTGTGAAAGGGAAAGAAACCCTATAGGGGAAGGAATAACTGGGATGAAAGAGAGGAGGGGGAATAAAGAAATATATATGTATATACACAGGACAGCTTCGATAATTGAACTGCTGATTTTTGGTGGTCGACTGAAAAGTGCAGCTAATGCTTAAATTATTTTTCCTCTCCTTTTTAGTTTCTTATAATTTTTTGACCAATTTTGCATACTCCTAACTGGTAATGTGAATGACTAATTTGAAGACAATATGCATCTAACATCTATTATTGAATTCCTGTCATTTTGTTTAGTGAAATTCGGCATCATTTCTAATGGTTTTAAACTATTTTTTATTATCTTTAAAAAATAAAAAATAGGCCCGGGGCCGTCGGACCCTGAAGCAACCAAGAGCGCAGGCACGCGTGGAACCCTTCAGCAGAACTCCCTGCAAAGAGGCTAAAGGCAAGACCCACCCAGCTGACTCAGGAGCAGAACATCTTGCCAGAGTGACACAAAGGGTTTACCTTCAAGGCTGCAGCGGGAAGAAGTGGAGCACAGCAGGCAGACCCAAGCCACACCCATCCGGAGGAGTCTGAGCTTCCTAGATCTGGACCTGGTGCTAAGGTAGTAACTCTGTATAAGCTCTACACCAAAGGTCAAAAACCAGTGGTACACAAAATGACAAAGAGGAGGAACAAACAGCAGTTTCAGGCCCCAAGTCCACCCAATACAAATGCAGAAGACACTAGGAATTGGATATCACACATCTGAAATCTCTGAAATAAAAGCGTTGGAAGTAAAGAAACAACTACAGAAAGGTATAGAAGAGATCAGATCAGAAATATTTTCTGAAGTAAAAAGAAATAGTGATAACTATAATCAAAGAACTATTAAGTGCTTCTAAAGAATACACTGATAAAAAATAGAGAAAAATATAAAAATGATGGAACCCCTGAATAAGCAATAAGGACAGAAATAGAATGTATGAAACATTCAAAGTGATATATAGGAAATTAAAACCTCAATCACAAGCTGGCAAATCTGTTTGAGTGAAAGCGAAAATAGATTTTCTGACCTTAAAGGCACCATTGCAGCTAGTGAAAAAGCAAAGATCTCTTAAAAACAAGTAGTATGCAGGAAATAAATAATTTAACACCTGCAAGACTATGCAAAGATGAACAATGTGAGACTAATAGGCATCAATGAGAAGGAAGGAGTCAATACAAATGATATAAAAAGAATATGGGCAGAATAGCAGAAAACTTCCCAAATATGGGGCAACAATCTGATATTCAGGGAACTGAAGCATATAGAACTCCAAATAACATCAACCCAATTAAAACCACTCCTAGACATACAATAATTAAGATCCCAGAAATTCAGCCCAGGAACAGTATACTAAAAGCCACTAAAGAAAAGAAACAGATCACATTTGAAGCAAAACCCATCAGAATAGCGGCAGATTTCTCTTCACAAGCCATTAAGTCAAGAAGAGCATTGAGCAAAGTACCTCAAGTCTTGCAAGAAAACAAGTCCAACCCAGACTGATATATCCTGCAAAACTCTTCTCAAATATAATGGAGAAGTAAAATACTTCCATGACAAAGAACAACTAAAGAATTTCATGATGACAAAGCCAAGCCTACACAGACTACTAAATGATGTTCTAGAGAGGGAGCAAAATGATCACAACCCCATGAACGAGAATGGAAAGAACCCACCAAATAGGGCAAACAATTAAACACAGGAGAATAAGAGGTATACAATGGTAGTCTTTCAGTTATTCTTTTGTGTACAGCAGCAAAATATTTCCATCAGCACACTCTACAAATGGACTTCTCTTGCACCTTATGGGCCATGGTTCCATATGGGTCTACAGGGTGGACTTCAAGGAAATAATTGTAGGTCAGTCCCATAAGTGGCACCTGGCCACCAGTAAGTGTGATGGTCATTATCCATGTCCACAACACACTAGAACTTTGGGCAATATCCTATCCCCAAGCTGTCAGAAGTGTGGCCATTTATTTGTCCTTCCAGTATTTATCTTATGTTTTATTCTTTGTACTTCTTTACTACCATGAAAGCTTTTGCTTAGTTCAAGTATTTTGAAACATTTAATTTTTAATTAATTAGTACTTAATTTTCTGAATGTTGCTTACTCTTTAATTTTTGTTTTAAGATTTATACTATATCTTTGAATTACAATTTATCTAAAAGATATCGTATATCTTCTAGTATTAGAAACTTTAAAAAAGTGTATTTCCATTTTCTGTTGACTTTATATTACTTCCCTGTCCTTTATAAATACGCACACACACACACACACACGCGCGCGCGTGTGCGAAAAAAGTATGTGTATAACTCGACATAATATTGGTACCGTTTTATAGAAATCTTCAATGACCTTTTAAATAAGGGTTCATCTATTTTATATAGTCCTGCATAACTGTCACTTTGAGAGCTCTTTATTGTTCATCCAGAATCACACTGCAACTTCTCTGGCCTTTTGGATTATGTTCTTTGATATTTCCTATATGCTACTTCTGGAGGTATTAAAATATTTCAAGTTTGTATAACTAGAAAATATTGTAGTTTTTAAAGGTATGTTTGCTAGGTATAAAATTCAAAGTGTATAGATTTTTTTTTCTTTCAGTCCTTTAATTAGTCTACTTTCTTACACACTTGTTCCTTTTTATTCTTTCTAATGTGGAATAAGATGCTATTTAATTTTGTTCTTCCATAGCTAGTATTTTTTATTTATGTGCTGTAATCATTTTTTTCTTTACAATAATAACTTTTGGACAATTTTATTTTTGTGTATTTTGGTACGATTTTATTTAAATTGCTTGTGCAAAAAGGTTCATTTTTCTTGGAAATGTGGTATTATAAGTTGAAATAAGTTCAGAAATTTTAAATCTTCAAGTATTTATTGCTTACTCCTTTCTACTTTGAGAATCCTAATTATATGAATATAAAAAGGAGCAGTTAATGTTTACAATTTTTGTTTTTACTCTGTTTTCCGCTCTTGAATTTCTTATAACTTCTTAGTTGTTTTAAAACAAAATTCACACGTTTATATCTGGTAATCTGAAAAACTAATTTGCACACAGCATCATGTAATACAGCAACCATTGTTGGATTCCTATTACTTTGCTTAGTGAAATATTGTGTCATGTATAGTGCTGTTTTCTTCTATCACTATTCTGTATTCTTTAAAAATAATAAAAAGTACAAACAATAAAATAAAAATATATTAAATAAAAAGATAGGAAAATGCTTTGTGAATAGAACTGCTTTCAAAAAAACCTCACAAGTATCATGAGTAAAGAGAACAGTATGAAAATACACGAGTCAAAGCTATCCTCTATGATTACAGCTCTGCTGAGATTTTCGTCCACTAGTGCTGAAGAGAAGCTGTCAGCCCAGACCAAGAGCCCAATTAATTGTTCTAATGTTTGGGCCTTAAATTTTCTCCATCACAGCCTCTAATGCTACTCAGAAGTGGAGATAATATTAGCAGGTGGAGCTTCACAAGAGCAAGCCTGGTCATGCCACCAGGGTCATGCCCAGAAGGGCATCTAGGAAGCTGGGCTTTTTCTCTTCACTTTCTAGATACCAGGTGATCAGACTTGTTTCACCGCGAGCTGCTCCCTACCATGTAGTGCTCGCCCACCTCAGGAGCACAGCAGAAGGGCCAAGTAACCATGTACTAACGCCCCTGAAATTTTTTTGGCAGAACCGGGGCTTGAATGCAGGCCTTTGTGCTTGCCAGGGAAGCACTTATTCCCCTGAGCCATCTCCCCGGCCCATGCCCCTGAATTTTTGAGCTAAATTAAATTTTTCCTTTTTTTTTTCTTCATTATCTCAGGTATTTTGTGATATCAACTGAAAGTAAGTAAAAGGACATGGAAAAATAAGATAGCTAAGAAACAGTACTGTCTCAGTTACTCTTCTTTCATAGCCGGGACAAATACCTATACCAAATTGAAGGCAGGCAAGGGTAAGGTTCACAGTTGTTGGAGGTTTCAGTCCACACTCGGCTGGCTCCAAGGCAGAGGGGTACACAGCACAGAAAAATCTTTCTTAGTGGCAGCTAAGTGCAGAGAGCAATGGAGGAGAACCAGCGACTCAGAGGCCGCTGGCTTGCCTCCTCTCTCCCCTCCTTACATTACGATGCAAATTACCTATGCCAGGACAGGCGCAGCGTCCACACCTACAACAATACATCACAAACTCCAGGAGCACCCCATGACTGCATGAGGCTTTGGGGGTGGGGGAACACAGCCAGACACAAACCATAACAAGTACCTAACATATAACATGCTTGATTTAAAAGAAAAAAAAAAAAAACGGAGCTGGGCATGGGGGCCAAACTTATAATCCCAGCACCCTTAGAAGGCTGAAGCACAAGGATGGAAAGTTAAAGGCCAGACTGGGAAACTCAGCCACTTACCATGACTATCTCAAAGTAAAAAAGTATACAGTACAACAAGGGGCTAGGGACGCAGCTCTCAGGCCCTGGATTCAAACCCTGGCACCCAAAACTGGGAAGAGGGCTTCAAAACTAATTTCTTTTAAAAAGCCAAACCCAATGAGCAGAAAATATCCAAAGATGAACTAAGACAATGAACTTTATTTTTATTTTTTTTCAAAATACCTAAAATAAAACTAATAATATAATAAGGGCAATAATTCTTATAAATTAGAGGAAGAAGTGATTTATTCCGGCAATGGAAATTCTGAATGTAAATCAAAAGTCCACAAGGAAAATGAGAATATAAGGCTTACTGAACTTTGGGGAAAATACTCTGGGAAAAAAATCCTTTTTTTAAGGAAAAAGAGGCATCAGTGACAGGGGTCACAGCAGTTCAGACAGAGGAGAAATACAAAAAGCATAAAGGAAGCCAAGATACTGGTTTTCTTGAAATGCAAAAGGCAATGTTAGCTCATCAGAAGTGTAATTTGAATGTAAACGTACTAACAGATTGGTGCAATCTTTATAGAACTAATTTCTCCAATAATATGGATAATTAGTAAACTAACCTAGATTCTAATCTTTCTGTTAAGGCAAACAACAAACTGCCTTTTAAAAGGAAATTGTTGGGCCAGGCGGATGCCTGCCTGGCAAGAGTAAGGTCCCAAGCTTGATCCCTACAGAGGGCATTCTATAGCAGCATTCCTGGAGTTCTCGTTGCAATAGAAAGCTCTGTAACTGTGCACCCTTGGGCCTGCAGGTTCGAGATCTTGCTGGTTCCTGAGATGCTCTCAAGCAATCTATTCTATACTTTTGATGCAAAATAGTCTGAACCCCAGTACCACCAAAAAATAAATAAATTTTTTTTTCAGTTTGCACAAACATACCATTTTCTTTTTGTTAGATAAAAGGGGAGGGGGAGGATGGGGTTTTATACACCAGTCAGCAGAATTTTCATGTTTCAGAATTTTGCTGCTAGACATATCCCTGAATTTTTTGCAACCATTTGGGGAAATTTTGAAGGTACATGTTAAACAGCAGCAAAAATGCCCAAACAATTCTATTGCAAGCAGCCACTCCTGCCTATGCCTTTAGAATACCAGTCTCAAGAAAGCAACGAAAGGGCTGAAAAACGCTAACTTGTGCCATCAGTTAAGATCTGAGCAATTTCAAGGAAGAAATAAATTATTTCCTGAAGACAGTGCAAGTTGCCGGCTCCACCCCTGAGGGCAGCAACCAAGACTGGGCACAACGGTGCCCACATGTAAGCCCAGCACCTGGGAGGCTGCAAACAGGACAGTAGAGCCTGGTATGTGTAGTGAGATCCTAAAGACTCTGTACTAAATATGCTTTTTAAAACACACGCACGCACGCACACACACGCACACACACACATTTTAACTCAAAACAGTAATACAGATGAAATTGAGCAAGGTTTCTCAGTATGTGGCTTATAAAATCCAAATGAGTAGAACATTCTAATGTGTCTACTGAAGAACTCACTCCTAAATCCCATCGAAAAATCATACCAAGATTTCTGAAGGCAAGGTTCTACAGCATGCTTTGAGAAAGAAAACCCAGGTGACACGACACTTACTTAGGCGGAATACAATATGAGAGCTACAGAAATGGAGAGAAGATAAATGTACACAAACATGTGACACATATAAAAATGAGGCACATCAAACCAGTGAACGGAAGAGTTTATTCAATGAACACTGCCACTGCAAAAGGTGCGCCTTCTGAGAACTTAAATTGCCACATTAAACCAAATTAAAGCTATAATTAAAGATAAATATTCTTTTAACTCATGGAAGCAGTATCTTTCTAAACTTCATCAGAATCAGAAATTACAGGGGCTAGGGAGATAGCTCAGAGCCCTACGCATCTATCTGGCAAGTGCAAGCCCAGTGCCACCAATGGGATATGCTGTCCTGGCCTGGACCCCAGGGATGGAGGTGCACACCTGCAATTCCAGCACTTGGGAGGCTGAGTCAGGAGGATCGCTGCAAGTTTGAGACTGATGGGGGGGGGGCTATAAAAATGAGCACAAAGCTAGCTGGAAATTCACAGCGAGACCCTGTCTCAAAAACAAAAATTATAAAGATTGCTATAGCCAACTTTATGAAAATGGAAAAAAAAAAATCTCTGGATGCCTGTAATACCAGACAACAAATGACAAATTGGGAGGAGACATGCATTGCAAAGATTAATGTCCTATAATATAAAATAAAATCTTATGAATAAGACAGTTCACAAAGAAAGAAAAAAGAGGTTGTTCAACCTCACTAGTAATCAATGAATTGCAAACCACAACAGCAATGATATTTTTTTCCACAGACAATGGTAAAAATTTAAGAGTCTAATATTAGCCAGTATTCTTAACAGTACAGTCTTCAACAGTGCTTACAGAAATATAACCTGCCATGATGTTTTGGAAATTTTATTCTGAACAACAGCATGCTTGGGAGTACATGCAAAACTATGCAGTATAACGCTAACACAGTAAAAAAAAAAAGCTAGGGCTGGATAAATATTAACAAGCAACTAACTGAACCACTCGTTTAGTACTGCATAAATTTTGTATAGGCTGAGACAATAACTGCAAGAGTTTCAAAATGTTATTAAATAGTTGTTTCAGTTTTAGAGAAACAACTTAAATGTAAAATATCCCTCAAAAAATAACCTGGAAAAATTTATAACATAATATCATGGTTTTCTCTTAAAAGCAGAAATTATCTGTTTTCCTTTGTTCTAATTACAAGCACAGTAAAAATTATGTAAAATTTTACCTAAACTAAAATGAACCAATTTAAACTCCAGTAAACATAAAACAGTAAATACCTAATAGAAAATGTCTACCAGCCTATTATATAATTGGTATCTGGTTGAAGATATTGACTTTTTAATTCTCACAATAACCTTGTAAAGATCCACAGAATTGTTAAGAGTACTACATGACAGTTTCAGAGGGCAAGGGTCCACACATCACATTACCAATGAATGTCTGAATAAGAATTTAAATCCCTACTATTCTAGTCCTGCTCTACAATTAGATGTGATAGGAAAAAAAAAAAAAAAAAGGCTGCTCAGCTTCATTTACACGACTACTGGGAATGATTATCCTCTATCAAAAATTTTATTTTCTACCATCCTATAAGTCTAAATGCAATCTCCTAGAACCTCCCGAAAAAAAGAATTCCAATCAGGTGTCCCCACTGCTATATGAAACCTCAATATTTGGTGTAATCCTTTTTCACAAACATGACTCTCCTTTCGCATTTACCCTACAATAGTCATATTCCCTCAAAAAATGCTCAGCAACTCAGAACTTCATGAAAATACAGGGTCATTATGTTCCCTAGGCTGGCCTCAAGCCTCCTGCATTTTCCACTGATTGTAGGAAATAAGACAGATAATAAATTTCAGAGTTTTCAAGTTTCCAAAACCTATCAGACTAAGCTGGAATGAATCAAACATATACCCCTAGCTTCTACCTCACACGTAAGTCATGTCCACAAAATGCATTTCTGTAGCACGTATATGAACATTAGGAATCATGATTAGCTCTGTAATACGGATGTCCTCTAGACGACTACAGTTCAAGGGGTGGGGATATGGCTCTGCGGTAGGTATCTGTTTATATCCTAGACCCCAAGGGGGTCTCCAGGACAGGGCTGATAGGAAAGTAGACTAGATGATCTACTTAATCTCTAAAAGCCAGAAGTGAACCCTCTACATTCTGTATGTAGTTAGCCAAAGCAGGTATTTTCTTTATTCTTTTGAAAAATCATCTTTCCCCTTCAACAGCTCATACTGAACTAGGTATCCCATTTGCATCTATAATTTTCCAGAACTTATATCAGCTATCATAAATGAGTGTGCTCTCCTTTATAACAAGATTAATGGAGACTATAAATCTCAAACTATAACTTATTTTTTCTTCAAAGCTATGCATTATATAAAAATGTGAATTTTCAGAGGGTAAAAACAAGAAACCAACAGCATACTAACAGTCTAAAAATGCTAAGTGTCAAAATAGTTATGGGCAAACTGGAAGGTGAAGACTAATGACATGCAATCTTGCCAGTTCTATTAAACATATCCACACAGATCTATCTTCTCTCATTTGGAAAATAACTAAATATAAGGAGCTCCCAACTTTCCCAGATAAGCCATTCTGTTATCTGATAAATCACATCACTTGGAAGTTCCCTGTGGTACACAGCCCAACTCTCTTAATTTCCATCCATTGACTCTAGGGTTACTCCTAGAAACAAGAGTCTAAATTTTAATTCTTGCCATATGACAACCATGAGGTTTTCAATTATGGTATTTGGACAGCTAATATTTTTCAGTGACCAGCTTGGTTTCTAAATATCTCATCATGCTGATTGGTATGAATTCATTACAATGACACACACGTGAGGATGTTGGCTGACAAGACCAGCTTCTCTCAGAACTGAAGTGATTGATTGTGTTCTTTTTTAGGACACCGCCCTGTGACCGTAACTATATTGTAGATCACGAGCTTTTCAACTTTCAGTTCTAACAGTCCGCTGCAGCATGCACGCCATAGGCTTACCATCACTATTCTAGACTACACCAATTACACTCCGGAATGAAGGTCAACAGAGCTTGTTTAGAGGCCAGAGAGGTCATTTTCCTGGAGACTCACTTTGGCAGGGAAAAATAAAGAAGCTGTATGGGTCCCTTAAATGAAATATAAGTCTGCCTCTATCTTTTAAAGTTTCAGACAAGATCAATCAAAGAAATAAAGTGATCCAGAAATGTAGTCTCAATTAAATTTATCAAACCATCTAGCCCCACCCTTCTGGTGATCCAGAAGCAATCTTTGTTCATATTAACAGAATTCTCTGCCCAGGGGCAGTCCCGACTGCCATTTTTTGCACAAGCGACACACGAGGTCAGGCATGATGTCAAGCGGAGCTGTCTCTAGAGTGTGCTCGCCTCTGTATGTGAGGCTAGGTCTGCCTGCATGAACATGCAGCACTGCAGATAAAATCCCTATTCTGCCTGGTGGGGAGACGCTGCTCTGGGAAGGATCGCCAGTGCACACTCCTTCCTTGCTCCACATCAGAGCCGTTCTTCTGTCTTTAACCTTCTGGGTACGCACATCTGCTCTGCATCTGCCAAGTCAGAACCACACTGCCACAGCCCAAAACTTGAAAAGAACACGGACTCACTCTAAATTATTTGGGTGGCAAACAACTGTTTTTCATATGAAAGAAGACACAGTTCTCCAGCCTACACACACAGTACATCAACCAAATATCCTAAGCAGCCCCACACTGAAATCACATCATTTTTTTCAGCCCTTGCCTGCCTAAGCAAGTGCAAGGACCTGGGTTCAATTCCCAGAACAAGCAATGCCAGCCACCAAGATTGAACGTGGTGATACACGCCTGTGATTCCAGCACTGGGGAGGCTGAGACAGGAGGATCACTACAAGGCCAAGCAGCGTAGTGAGTCCTTGTACCAAATATATATATATATATATATATATATATATATATATATATATATATATATATATATATATAATAGAATGCAAGTGACTGCCTACATTAAAAAAAAAAAAAGCAGTGCTAATTACTGATATAAAAAATTCCTAATAACAAAAGAAACAAATGTTTCCCTTATAGACTGGAATTACCATGCAGACATAAGAAAAAACTGACAAAGTGACATTTTTTCGGTGGCAACAACAATGAAATGACAGTCAAGACAAACTTTTTGTTAAGACAGATAAATGAAAACTATTATCTTGACAGCAAATTATACCTTAGATATAAAAGCAAGCAAGAAAAGATCCTAATCAGACTCTCCCATTCCAAATATCTTTTGATTCTATAAAATACCATACCTACATTTGTAAAATTATCCTAGTCTCCAATAAACATCAATTATACTTTTATTTCATGCTTATTTTATAGTAAGGACTTTGCAGACACTGCAATCAATTATTATTTCTATCACTACGAGCAGTAGTATCATTAGACAGCTATTACTTTTGTGCTTGCTACATGTAGACAGATCAATGTTTTATACAGACTAAATTTAATCCTCTCAATACCCTTTCAAAATAGACACAAGTATATTCTCATTTGAAAACTGGCATAAAGCGAAGCTGTGTTCATAACCTAGACAGAAGAAATAGAAAAATTCCTAGAGAAGTATGCCTCAAAGGCTGTAATTAAATAAGCAGGCATGATTAAGAACAAAACAACAGAGCTGAGGACCTGGGTTTAACACTCAGTACCGTAAGCAGTGCCAGCCCAAGAACCCTGGGGCGTCGTGGTGCATGCCTGTAACCCCAGCACTGGAGAGGCTGAGTCGGGAGGACTACAGGTCAGAACTGCAGAGCAAGACCTTGTGCCAAACAAACAAACAAATAAAATCAATGGAAGATTAAAAAATGGCCTGGAATGCAGCTCGATGGGAAAGGCCTGGCTTCAAGCTGATAAGGGGCAGATTTAAACATGATAAATTCCGTGTTTACTCTTAAAAGTAAATTCTACTAAACTTAACCTGAACGGTACAACTACAACCTCCATAAGCTACGGCTTTAGCCTCAGAATGATAAAATGCTCTACATGAGGCAATCAATCTTAATGTAAAATAATAAAAGAATTATTAGCCACTACTGACATTCAAAGAACTGTAACAAGGTAAAAAACGTTATCTTTGATGCATAAGAAAAAATAATTTGAGCATTTAGTAACAAAAATGAACTTTTGTTTTGAGGTCTATTCTCATTACTAGTGAATAAAAACTTTGACAGTTATACCATAACCTATTTCTCCTCCAGGTTTTCATTTTGAAATATGGTATGAGATAGCTAAGATCTAATTCCATATTATTGGACCATTGCTATTTCCTTAAAATATCAGAAATCTTACCCACATTTTTAATGCAAAAGCACAAATGTAGTGATGAATATTGTCTTTCAAATACAGATAGACTACAAACTATCACAGCCAGGAAAGACTTACTTAGCAAGCAAACATTGTATCACTTTAGTATTTGGAACTAACACAAAAATGTATCACATTGTACTTGGTGGACACTGGTCGCTACTCCAACAAAACTTAGGAGACAAAGAGATTGTCCCATTAGAATAAAACATTTGAAATAAATTTATTTAAGGATAAACTACATCATGGTTCATAACACAGCATTGAACTATGCAAGCCAGAGTTAATGTGGTGGCAACTGCCCATGATTCCAACACTCAGGAGGCTGAGGCAGGAAGACTGCCCGCAGAGGCTAGTCTGGAAAAGACACTAAGATCTAGCAAGAATCTGTATCCAAAAATACATATAAAAATAAAAGTTAAAATATAAGTCAAATCTTCAATCTTAGAACCACTGGACATCCAGAAAAACTATCTGGTATTTCACAAAGTAGGTAATATATAAATCGTATCTCAATCCATCTCATAATATTTATTGAAATGTTTGTTCACTTGGAATATAGGAGAAATACAAACTAATAAAATTATTTGATAACGGAATGCAACAACATATATACATGTGTTTAGCAAACAGGTATTACTTAAGGAGTATAATTATGAAATGACAGTGCAATAAAATGTATTATTTGTAAGTATCACTGAATCTAGTATTGTATATTTATACACTATAAACAAACCCTAAGCCATCTTAATTCACTAACACCATACCATCCATCTCTACCCCTTAAATAGGTCTGTAGGGGGAAAAAAGTCACAGTAAACAACATTCTCAGCACAGTGTCTTCCAGCAGATATATACTTGTTCAACTACCACCAATGTCTAGCACAATTTTTTTCTGAGGATGTGGGGGTGTGCACTGGAGATCAAATTCAGGGACCCTGTGCTTGCCAGGCAGGGGCTCAAGCTACTGAGCTATATATCCCCAGCCCAATGCTTTGTTCATACTAGGAATGTAACAAATATTTATGGGTTACAATGACTTTTAATTTTGTTTTTGAGGTATTTATACTTATTATTAGCAAATCATTTTCTTGAATGTATTTTTGATTGTGCCTATCTTTGCCAGGAAAGAAAAGTGGCAACAGTAGTGGAAAAAGAAAATGTAAAGAAGGACTACTGTGATATAGAATGAATAAGTAGAATGAGTCTTTGGACAGCGAAGGCCCCAGTTGACATTCAAACTCACCTTTTACCTAGGTGTTCTGAGTAAGAACTTCAGTTTAGTTTTCTCCATCTGTTAACCTTATCCCCAAGCCAATGAGCAAAACTCGCACCTAGTTTCTAACTACACTTCTCCATGAAAAGGAAGCAGAGAACCTTGGAGGAATGGAATGTGTCCAAATTCCAAGTATGTGATAAACTTGGAACATCCTGTGATAACAGAGAGAAAGTGCTCAAAAGATAGACATGTCAGACAGACACAAAACTACCCAGATGGCGCTTCCCAGTGGTCAAATCAGGGGCAACTGAGTACAAAAATATTAACAATGGACTATAATCCATGCTTAAATGAGAGAAAGCTCTTCTATGAAATTCCAATTAATAAAGGTGGAAAAAATGATGAGGACAGAACTACAGTATTCGGACAAAAAAATTAACAAATACTAAAAATAGTGAATAAATTTAAAATAGAAAATTAGCATAGCTTCAACATTATCTTTTCAAAAGACGTACATTACACATAGAGGGTAAAGCTGAGGAACCCGGGAAACATTTTAACCAAATGATTCAACATCACTAGGAATGGTACAATCAGCACCATTAACCCTGTCTTGAAGTCACAAGGGAACATCAACCACTAATACAGCACTATGGCAGGAAATAAGCTAAACTGAATTTGGAACACTACCCTACAACACACAAAGGTGACTAAAGAAATGCTAAGCAGTTGTTTAAAATGAAATGAAAATAGATACAACTTAATGTATATGATCATGGATTTCATCCTGAACTGACCTAACTAGTAATATTTGATCATTGGTAGAACCTAATACTGTCTGGATGTTAATATCCTGTTTAGGCTATACAAAAATTGCTATCATTTTGTAGGTCTAAAATTATATCAAAGCAAGAATATCTCAACATGGGGCCAGGGATATGGTTCAGTGTAATAAGCACTTCCCTGTCAAGTGCAAGGACCTGAGTTCAAACCCCAGTTCCACCAAAAAAAAAAAAAAAAAAAAAAAAGAATATTTCAAGAGTAAGAATGAATATATATGCATCTCCACCAACCTCACAGAATGAGATCCACATGAGATAACACATGTAAAAGTGCTCTGAAAATTCTAAGCAATATCACAAATGTTACCAGTGTTTACACTAATTCAGATCCTCTAACAGGACTGTTTTAGAGAACTGTTCTTTGCTCTCCTGCAAATATACCTTCAAGTCTATGCAAGAACCTAAACTATTAACTGGGAGTATGTAGATCTTGGTTTTCAACCGAAGGTATCTAAGGGTTGTATTTCTACTTTAAAGAGAAAAAAAAATTCTACCATATAAAAATGTTCTCTACTGGGCCAGTGAGATAACTTTGCACTCTAAAGCACCTGACAGGCAAGATTAGGCAATCTTAGAGACAGCAGTTTGATCCCCAACACTGTATACTTATCCAGTCCCACCCCAGGGCAGGCTAAACCCCCCCCCACACAGAGTCTACCATCTAAAAATATTCAATGTCCCTGTAATTATGTCCCCTAAAGTAGATTCCAAGCATTAAGAATTTTCTGAATACAGCAATGTGAGAACTAGCTTATAATTACTTTATCAATAATGGCCATCTAATTTATAATGCTATAGACTGCTAAGTCTTTATAACAGTGAAAAAAGTCAAGATTAAGATTGTGGAAGGGGAAGGGAAAAAATTAGGGTGTACTGCATATATGTACCCCACCCCATGATAAATATAATCATTAGATGCTTAAGACCTATACTAAATAAAATTTAAGAATTTCTTGAAGATTATCTAAGTTGGCAGAATCTTCCATTTTTAGCATATTTTAATTGAAAGGGAGAAATGTAGTTCAGTAGGTATGTGAATTGTCTGAATTTAGAAACAACTATTTTCAACTCAAATATCTGTCTTGTGTTCCAATCAGAAACTGAGGTTACACAGACCATTTATACAACTTAGAAAAATGTATCTCATGCTATTATAATGAATGCTGACCCAATGGGACTAATTATTTAATTATAATTAAAAATTACTTCAAAGTTCTTGCAAGGAACTTTAAAAAACAAAGCTAGTTGCACATATGACATACTTAACTTTACTTTTATTTATAAGAAATTTTTATTTACAACACATAAAATGTAAATTAAAGTTGTAAGACTTCACAAGATTCATTTGATCTTGTGCTGTTACCAAACACTGAATCTTTAACTCTTAGAAGAGTTTTACATGAAATCTATTTTACCATAAAAACGCCAAAGTGAATCAAACTCTATCACTACCTAACTCCCAAGACCACAGAACTACAAGATTAAGCATGTACACATAGATGCTTCCTTAAAATGAGTCATTTTTACTTTGAAAAGTTTTTTCTCACCTAGGAAAAGTCCACTGTAGTGAATCAGTATCTCCAGGTCATTCGTTACCAAAACCAATAATCATTTACTTCTGATATTACTGAGAGGTGCTTGAAGGAAAGATCCAGATTTCAATGCATCAGCACTCCTAAAGCTCACTATCTTACCACCTGGAACACAATAAACTTTGAAAACCTTAGTACCTATCTTTTCTCTGGCACAGAGTGTACTCAGTGTGACCACGAATTGTGGTATATGAGCTTAACTGTAGCAAGATCACCTAACAGACAGTAAAGCACGATCTGGTCGCATCTGTGGATAACTGACTTGTCTGAAGGAAAGACTCACCCACCAGCTGGCACCTCAGACTGCAGGCTGGAGAGAACAAGAAGGGAAGCCTAAGAACGTCTCCTGGCACTGAACAGCCCTGACCTTGGGGCAAGGTCCATGCGTGACTGCTGTGCTGCGACTGCCTGTGTCCAGCCTTCCATGCAGACTTGTGAGAGCGACAAGTGAGCTCTGCGGCTAGGCAGACACGATGGCACTTGTGCCAGTGTGGGCTGTTTCTGTCACCAAAAGGTCTTAAAAGGCTTGTTCTTGGCTTCGGACCTTGGACTGTTGATCCCTCTTGTTTTGTTGCGTATGTTCTCGGTCTGGGCAGCTACTGAATGCAGCGAGCCACTGTAGACTCCTCCACGCCTGATGCCACACATGCCCACTGTGAGCTCTCCACCTCCGATCTGCAAGCATGCCTAACACAGCCCTCCCACCTCCTATCTGTAAGCATGCCTAACACAGCCCTCCCACCTCCGATCTGCAAGCATGCCTAACACAGCCCTCCCACC